>JAWWEY010000114.1:5151444-5169512 GCA_035582745.1 Loriotus luctuosus
GTCTGTGACGGGAAGATAGCAGAAGCCCTCTTCTCCCCCTCTCTCCCCGCTCCCCTTAGATAAGATAAGGATCACTCTGGTATGTGGTCAAGCAAGTAACACCCCCCTAACATAGAATTCCAGTAGGATTCCACTACCCCCACTAACCCAAAGGCACCAGCACACCCCCCTCCTGACGTACCAAAGCCCCCATCTATATAACCCCCTGAGATGTAAGAATAAACGCCTCTGACCGTCCACCACATTGGTGTAGCGTGTGTCATTGGCCCGAGCGACCCCGGAAAGGTCGCCGTGTCGCATGTGGAGCCAGGTCGCCGGCTTTCCAAGCAGGAAAGTCACACAGTAGAGATAACGTGGAGGGACACTGCACTGCAGCAGGGAAAAGGAGACTGGACTCACCTTCCTTCTGGAGCTTAAACCCTCTCAGGGTGATCCGACCTGAATTCAGGTATGTGTTTTCTCTTCAAACGAATCTCAGCAAAGCTTGTACTACTGATGTGAAACAGTGAAGATCAGAATGTGGTTTATTTATTTATATTTTAATGCAAAAGAAATGTGGCCTTTGGGGAAAAGTGCAGTTTCTAGTAACCAGAGGCCCTTTCTCACAGGCCTTTTATCAACTCTTCTAAACTTGAACTGAGCATGCTTATTTTAAAAGATGCTTTAGAAAATTCCGTGAGGCCTGGTTCGGAATGGACTCATCTGGAGAAGGATACAAAATAGCCTCATTATTTCAATCCCCTTTAATTTCCCTGCTGAATACCAAGGTATCAGATAGAGGGAAGGCAGCACCTCCAAAGCAGGCAACTAGCACACTCTAATTTAGTCTCTGGCAGGTGAGCTGCCTGTTAGCTCACAGATCAGCCCTGGATCATGGGCTAGTGTGGGAGTGTGGAAGGGAAATGTCCCTTTTATTTTCAGAAGCAGTTTATAGCACATGTAAGGGCAGCACACCACACCTAGACCCCAGGCTGGGCTTCATCTGATAAATCTGAGTCAGCCCAGGGTGTTGGCACAGCCTGAGCCTCCCATTGTGTCAGTTCTGGTGCACTCACTGGGTGTTGGCAGATCTAAATTGGGTCAGGTGAACAGTGACCTAAAGTTCCCTGTTTTGAATAAAAACAGGAGACTGGGGCAGCTTGGTGAGCTGCTGTGTCTACATAGCACCTGATGACATGTGCACAGAACCCTGCCCTCAAAGGCTAAATCCCTCAGTTTGATAGGTAAAAACAGACCTAAGCTGCTTATGCCTTACTCATCATTTGCACTGGATACCTGTAGCCATGCACTGAGATGGCCCCAATATCCACAGTGTGTGGGAAGCACTCTAGCATATTTGGGAGTCCTACAGCACAGGCAGTGCAGAATCCATGCTCAGCTCTACTTAAGGCATGTGGTGGGTTTGACTACAAGCTGTAGCTAGCAGAGTGTAGAGAGGGTGAGGAGCCTGCTCAGCTGAGCTGCTCTTTGCCGCTCAGATCCAGCACAGTGGTGCTTGTGGAGGTCACAGTTCATTGTTACATGTTCAGGAACATGAATGTGCTGAGAGGTTGCAGCACAACAGAGGTCAGGGTTTTGCAGAGCCATGGATGTGTCTGGGCTGTGACCAGTGGCCACTGCCTTTTTGAATCAAATTGCTCTTGGCAGCTGTTTTCATTTCACCCTGTGGTAAAAACCGCTGCTCTGAAAACAATCAGTTGTGCAAAACGAGTCACCACAAGGCCTTTCTTTCCTCATTCCCAGAAGCCAGACATAAACCTGACTCAGAAGGTATTTATCTGTGTGGGATAAAGGAGGAATCCAATGTTCTTTACTAAGCATGCGGTGTCTGCTTAGTAAGTGATTTTGTTCAGGAATAATCAAATATGCTGGGTGCTCCTCACTTGGGATGATTACCAGTTCATGCTTAATTGTTACCTTCTAATTCACTCAGTACTCAGTTTGTAAGGTCCAATATGAACACCAGTGAGCAAAATTCCACATTTGGATCAGGTTTCCAGTGATGTACAATAACCAGTATGGAGTTAACCAGCAGCATAGGGGATAATAAGTCCCTTAAAATTTACAAAATTATACCATCTCGTCACAGTGTAAAAAGAATTATAATGTATTAAGCAATATGTTTCAAGTTCACATAATTGAGAAAATGTGCAAATCAGGCAAGAATTCAGAAAGTTCATGCAGAAATCTGAGCCTTAAAAATAAGCTTAAAAGAATTTATACAGCAAATTTGTACTGATCAATTATTTGGCTGAGATGCAAATGGTCCAGGCTTCTTACTGTACAGTGCAGTGAAACCTTCAGGCTCTTTCCTAGCTTCACTTCCAAATAACAGCTGTATTTTCTAGTTGCTTTCCGTGGATTCAACTCTATGTGCCAGCATTCAAGTCAAGATCTGAGCAATTGTTTTCTTTCTGCCTACATTCTCCCTCATAAAACAAAGGAAAATTCCCACTTTGTTGAGGCCATGACACTTATTAAAGAATGTAAAATACAAGAACTTTCCTGAACGTTCATTACACTCCAGCTGAAAGAAAACACTCTATGTGTTGTTCACAGATGTAAAAGTGTGCTCTGGTCCCCTTGGCTGGAAGCTGTGGACAAGATCACATCACTTTATAAGCTCAAACTCTAATCAGAAGAAACCTCAGAAGCAAAGTATGTCAGTGTTAGAGGTGACTCCAGATGCCCATCAGGGGACTAAAGGAATCTCCACAGCTTGTGATTTTAAAAGTTAAAGGAGGTTAGTTATAAACACAACTTACTAGCCAACTGTTTCCAATTAGGTGAGGCAGTTTTGGGACATAATCAACAGAAATGCCGTTGACTGCTGTTGACTTCACTACTGGTTATCTTGACCTGTGGTCTTTGAAAGTCAGTGTTTGGACTTTAAAAGACAACAGTAGAAGTTAAAGAAGGACTGTGTGACATAAACACGTTTGTTTTGGCTTTAGTTAAAGTAGGAGAAAAGTAGGAGTATAAAAAAACAGTGAAAAGGGTACTTAATATAAAGGCTTATTGGTGGAATTCCAAGGTCATGAGAGTTTTACATGTTTTTCTCAGAGTCAGGATCTGTAAATGAAGAATGAAGGATGGTTTAGAATTCCTTTCCTCATCAACAAAAAACTAAGTGAAGTTAACAAGATGAAAAGCCATTGCTTTCTCTTAAATTTGGAGATAGAGAACAATCACTGAATAATTATTGTGATTGCCATTATCTGCACAGTTATCTTGCTGTTCTCTCTAAGGTGCTCTCTAAGGCACCTGCACAACCCCTTCCAAACTTGGTTCTGCTGCCCATCTGAGGGTACAATAGCTTCCTCAGCATTCAAAGGCTGTTTATCAAAGGCTGTGATGTAGCCTTCATTTATACAGTTTGACTTACTGTGACAAAGTACAAGGTGTAAATAAGGTTTTCTCACTACACATAAACTTCTAAGAACTGCAATGCCTCAGTGTCTTTTTGCTTAAAATGGGAATTTTGTAATCCTTACAGTAGTGTTGATAAGTTTTAATATGTGGAAAACCTTTTCAAGCCACTGGTTGCAAATCATGCAAAATCATGCAGAGTCCTGCTTGCTTAGATTAGCTATTATTTACAATACAGCTGGAGAAGCAGTTTTCTTTTTGATGGGTTTGTCAAATCTATAGCATTGTTAACTCTCCAATATTATATAAGAAGTAAATTTGGTCCATTCAGTAACTACCAGATGTAGTTCTTTTGGCATAGTGGCTAGATGGGGGACAGTGTTATTAAAAAAAAAAAAGCAGGAAGGTCTATTTAGAAGAGACATGATCATTAATTATTAAAATTTAATTCAAACCACGATTTTACATTCTAAGGAATGTGTCAGCATGAGAAAGTCACTTTTTGTCTCTCTGTATTTGAGAATGTTTTGCGCCATGCTCTGATGGAAGGCAATGTGCTGGAAGTGGAAAGGGCAAGTCCTGCTGTAGGAATTCCTCACTGCTGGAGCTAATGGGATAGAGCCTGTGAAAGCCCCAGCTGTAATCAGTCAGGCAGTTACTAGATGTCACTGCAGCCCCAGCCAACAGCACCGAAGAGTTCTCCTTTGGCCAAAACCCATGGAAGGGGAAGTGTATCCATGAAAGGAAAGGGACTGTTTGAGCTTTCCTGAGAAGTGAGTTGTGTTATAGACACAGGAGCTGAAGCCTTGCTCCACTCGTTTGGCATTTCACACTGTTACCAGTCATTCTAAACCTTTTAAATCCTATTTATATGTGGTGTTTTCCTGTAACTGGCACGTTTGAAAGAGAAACATCACTTTAGCAGCAGTATCACAATCTGCAACTTCATCATCAGCTCCTCAGTAAATGGATCTGCAAGATAAAATACCTGTCAGTCACTGGGAAAATGCCTATTTAAAATATGCATTCTCATTTTTCTCTTCACTACATGGACAATAGATTGTAATAGGATCTGGAAAGTGAAGGAAAAGTATCTGGTTTGGCCAAAGAAGCCAAATTCACACTCTAGAGAATATTATTATGCTACAGTAATAAATAATTTACTATTAAGAAAGTTTTCTTACCCTTGTATTTGCATTTTATTTCAGCCTTTTAAAGAAATACAACCCCATTTACTGGTTGAGGGACAGGAGTTCCTGTTCTGTAACACAATTCAGCAGTGTTACATCAGGAACAGGGAGTTAATCTCTTTCTAGCCAATAATCATTGTCCACAAAACTTAGTTCAAGATGAAGTTTACTTTGCCTAAGTAGCCATTAAAAAATCAGAATTGGGACGAAGAAAAATACCTCTGTAATGGAAAATAGATAAAATACCTGTGCAATGGATATTTTAACTCCAAGATCAAAGTGAAGGTTGTGAGTAGGAACTTTGGAGGCATTAGATTTACAATCACAAGGCACAGAGCAAATGTAGAGTGTGTTACACTCAGACATAGGAAGTGAGTGATCCCTGACTCACCAGGTGATAGAAGTACCAATAAAAAAATAAGTTCAAGCACATTTCATAACTATATTTAAATTTTTTTCTTTACTTCTCATTGATTCAATTAAAAATCCTCTTGTTCATAGAATATGTTCCAGGGCAGGTATTGCTGTGGCTTAGATGTACTGCAGGATCGAAGATGATTTTATTTTCCTGGAGTAATGGTCACATTCAGGAAAAGCTGTGAGGCAAAACAGAGTTTGAAGGGAGGGAAAGGGGACACAGACTGAAAGAATTTGTTGAACAAAGACTGCTGAAAACATATTTTTTTAAATTGCTAATACCAGCACCTCTTTAAAATTCTTGTCTGGAATGCAACGTAAAAAAAATTAAAATTGTGAATAGGTTTTAGCAGGTTACTAGGAGTCCCAACATCCTTCTGAACTCAGCAGGGATGGGCACCTAAAAATCCAATGGCTTAATGTAGTTGTAGGTCTTGAATCCTGAGAAAAGAAACAACCCAGAAAGTTTCCTCAAAGGATAAGACTTCAGCTGGTCTTTGTTCAGACACTGAACCTGGTGTGAAAAGCAGCTTGGGTCTCCTCCTCTGTTTGATGTAGCCCTGCTCTTTGACATCACAGCTGTATGAGTAAATGCTCAATGCTCTAACTCACAGAATCCAAAATCATCTTGCAAGTAAAAGCAGAGTATTTTCTTACAGAAACTATAAGAAATTAGAAATTTCCTTAGTTTGTCATGGCACCTTAAAAAGTAATCCAGCTCCTTGCCCTGGTTTGCATATGTCAATGCCTCACTGCTAGCAATGCTCTGGTAAACAGGGTGGGTATGTAGAATTTCCTGATCAGCTCAAAGGAAAGAAAACACCGTGACTTTGTTAGAATTAGATGAGAACAAAAGCCTTATTAAATGCAAAAAGTCTTTAAGGAGATGCCAGCATTCTTTCTAGATGTTCCAGAAAAAGCTCATAAGTGCTGGTACAGGCAATTTCATTTTATTGAAACGAAGAAACGGGGATTGCCAGCACATAAAACACAGAATTGCTGTGTTCTGTGTTTCTCTGGGCTTTGTATGAGTTCAATTTCGGCTAGCATGACCCAAAGCCCAGCACGGAACCAGCATAGATGAAGGACAAAAGATGAGGAGCGCTCTTCCCATGTGGGTGTTGGTATCCGTTTATTGGCTTGAGACAGGACACTCAGGCGGTACGATCACCCAGGTAGGAAAGAGGGAGCGGTTCCCTCGCAGTGGGGTTTTGTGCCCAGGTGAAAGGGGGCGGGGAAAGAGGACCGTGACCAATGAGACACCACTGGGGAGGGGTGAGGGGAGGGGTCCCTTGGGCCAGACCACAGAACCAGGTATGGAAAGGGACACCTGGGGGAGAAACCATCCTGATAGGAAGGGGGACCACACCATCCAGTGACTCAGTACATTTCTCCCATCACCTAGTGTAAGGACAGCTAAATGCAATACAACACAGAACCAATTGAATTTTAGTGCAACAAACTTTCAAAGAATTAAAGACCTAAAGCCCAACAGCCAGAACTTGTACACTGTGGGGGGTTTATTTTTTCTTGTCATTGTTTATTATTTTTGTGGGGAACTTCAATTAAATATCTTTACTTCACACTCGATACCATGTAAATTTTCCTAATTTCTGAAACTTGCATTTCCTGAATTTTTTCCTCCCTCTTTTTGATGTCTAATGTGTTTCATTTATATCTAACATCCCTCTTGAGAATTCATGAGATTGTTACTATTTAATGGAAACAACTAAAAAAGAATTTTGTAAAAATTTAAGGTCTTTTGGAGTTCTAAGTTCCAAAGCTGACTTTCATTTTCCTCTGCTCTTGGCTTTCTTGAGCACCAGGAGAAAGGCAGCCAAGATTAATAAAGACTTCTAATTTTAACACTGATTAGATGTACAATTTAATATAGCTAGAAAAAAAAAAGAGAATGCTTTCTAAGAAATAAAGTATGGAAATGCTTAAAAAAAAGGACAAGTGTGGAAAAACTTAAGCTACAGTAAAGCTTTGTATTGCATTCAATTCAAAATCACTTGTAAACAGACATGACTGGCTTGCCATTAAATTTTACCCATCCATTACTTTATACTTAAAATATTTGTTTCATTTAAGCATCTGGTACTAAGAAATATCTAAAGTTGTAAATTTTTATGATTTTTTTAAAAGTTGTTGGCTTTTGGAATTAACTTTATACATGGGGAAAGATTACCAGACCATCAGATATTTTTATGTATTTAATAATGATTTAATAATGTGCTAATAACACTCAAACTTTGGAGTACAACAGAACTTAAACTAGGATTAAAGAATAGAATGTATTCTTTTGAGATTTGTGTGGGAGAGAGTGTGTCATCTGCACTTGATGTTTGTCATTTCCAAGTCCAATTTGGACTGAGACTGAAAGAGAGGTGCATGAACATGACATTTGTTGATACAACCTGTGTAGTCATTTCAGCTTAAGGCCCTTTGCCCCTTCCTCACAGGATGGCATATGGAGCATGAGGAAATCTCTATCCTCTCTTCGGGCTTTGGCTGATGGGAGGGGGGTAGACAGTGCTTTTTTCAAAACCCAGAGGTCTCCTATAACTGAAAGCTCTTGGTTTCACTCCCTGTTCCACATCCAAGCTGTAGAAACATGAACCTGCATCGGTGAAAGGTGAAATGATGCAAACAGCTCAGCAGCAGAAGAGTACTGATGGTAAACTTTTATTAAAACAGGATCAAAGTCTCATCAATTGTCCATCACAGATGCAGCAGTTCCACCACTGAACCACCTTTGGGACAGTGTGTCTGCTCCTTTCTTTTTCCTGCAATGATTTATTGCATGGAATGGACCAACTCAGGTATCAAAAAGTACACGTACTTCATAACTGAATGTAAATGATTCTGTATCAAAATATTTGAATGATCAACAGATAAAAGATTGTGAAAATCCACCCTGAACCCCTGCCATAGCTCTGCATTTTAATTCAGTATTATCTCTGAAGTGCTTGTTTGAAAGTGGTTTTGCTTTTATTCTACCTGTTGCTACAGCCTCCTCAGGAGAGTTTTCAGCCAGGCTATCTGTAACCTCTGGCTGCAACATTGCATCATTTGACACTAGAGATGTCACTTCAATACCTGATAATTTTAGGAAAATTATAGCAAATAAAAATATTTAGCATTTTGTACTGTTTCTCCTGCTTGCAGTAAATGTACCACATGTATGAACGGGCTTGTGTTACAGGAGAGAGAGTTGGACTAATTTAGAGCACATTTGACCATGTAATGCTGGGGCATTAACTAATAATTGAGGCTACTCAGAAACCAGACTCATTCTGGATATAATTCTGACCTGCTGCTGTACAAGTCCTATCCACCAGAGCAGATTCTACACCTAGTCCTCTCACCTGTTACTTGGTATCTCACACCTGAACCCAGCATTTCAGAGGTATTTCTAGATTACCTGGTTATGCTGTTAAAAAGATGAGATTTTCCACAGTGAAGCTCCTCTAACCAGTTAAAGTTATCTTTTTTATGGTAAGATGAACCACATATAGAATAGCATATTTCTATATCTTAGACTGTACATCGACCTTAAAAAAAACTGTGGCCAACTGATATTGGCGTTGTACTGGGGATATCTAAAATTAATCTTCCTTCTTTTGCCCAATTTTTGGGAGTGTAAAATTCTCCACAGAGTTCAACTGGCACTGGCACTGCATTCTGTTTTTTGAATGGCAAATGGAAAGGCTTTTATATTATTATAATAGACAGTCAAAATGATAATTCGAGTGAGAATTTGTGGAACTCCCAAAACTAATACACCACAGAGAGGTGACTTATGTGCTTCATCTCAAAGTATTACTTCATTTTTTATTGTGAACCAATGGTTTTTCAGGAGAAAACGGTGAGGTTTCTTGTTTCTTTGGGGTTTTTTTTGAGAGGTGTTGTCTTGTTTTTAATGATGTTCAGCCATAACTAAGCCCAAACTACCACTAATTTTAAGGATACACATATAACAACAATAACAATAAAAGAAAATATTCTTATCGCAGTGTTATTTTAAATCGGACATTTCAAAATTAGAAGACTATAAAAGATTCACAAAAATCCAACATCTCATAGCCTGGGTTCTAATTTAAATCCCTCCCAACCTCAAGACAGTCAGGAAGTCACTATCCCTGTAGTTTCAGGATGACTGATGAAAGACTTCAGACAAACCACAAGCAGCCACTGGATCAGTTGATGTGACTTTTTTTAGAGCAGCTCAAGTACACCCTTAATGCTCCAATGAAAAGATATTCTATGAATTTAAAAACATAAAATATGTCCTTCCAGAGAGTTTTGCAAGGTACAGAACACAGTTCCATGCAGAGTTTGTCTGCCAATTAACTGGAAATTTTCATCCACTGTTTTGCAGCTTGTAACAAGCTAAGAGAGGGGAAATGGGTTCTAGTTTGACATGCCCATAGGATTGACCCTCTGACTTCGTCACAAATGACAGCACAAATGAATCCTAACTCTTTCTGTGTGTATGCCTGAAATGAGTGGAATAATGAGGGATCTCTCAAGATGGAAATTGTACTCACCAAGCCAAGAAGAGCTTTCACATGGATTGGGATGCTTATCATAAGAACAAGTGCTGGAAGAAGACCTCATCGAACCCTCATTTTCACCTTTAGTTTAATAAAGTTTCCCTAATTCATTGCTGCCAAAACTACTGAAGAGAGTTGGTGATTTGTTAGCATTGGCTGTATCTCTACTCATGTAAATCAGCACTGTCAAAAAAGTCCCTATAGGCCTAATTTCTTAGTCATTCCTGGTAAAAAGAGCCCAACAACAAAAGAGAACTGATAAAGTGCTATAATAGTCAGAAGACAGCAGTGACGATGTGGCCCAATATTATAGATAGGTAATATAATAATTGGCTCTCACAATTAGGGGATTAATATTTCGTGTATGTTAAAAGAGGTTTTATTGATGTATGGTTATGTTATTGTGGTTTGTGGTTTAGATGTCCTCTGTTGTCCCCACAGTACCCTTTCCGACTCCCATATTGTCGCCACGATTTGGTGGACATAGGGTGGGACATTGAAAGGAATAGTGGATTTGTCTTTACAAACAAGCTGTGGGTCTGCTGGTAGATAAAACCAGCACTGGGGGATAAAAGAAACAATGGGAAGGATTCCACTGATTGATGCATGGAAAAGAGATTTGCTTTTACAAATAAATTTTAGGTTTGCTGATAAATGAAATTAGACATTGAAAGATGAAAGAAACAATGGAGAAGAAAAACCCCTAAAATTCCATAAGAATTAAAAATTAAAAGGAAGGGTTATACATTAGAGGGAAATCTCTGGTATCAGGCGTTCCGGGAAGTCTGTACCTCTCAAGTACCTCAGCCCATGGGGAAAGAGGGAAGGAAAAAGCGGCCGGGAAATTGGGATAAAAAGGAGGCTGCGTCCTCCAAAAATTGAAGAGATCTCAGGGGAATGCCCCATGGCCTCTCCCTGTATTCGAGTAAAGTAAAAGGACTCCTCTCTCTCCTTTTTGGACATAAACTTCTGGTGTTGTGGATTAATTTTCCTAACAAGGTGAAGTAAGAGGGAAGTGGCAGAACCGCAAAAGGTGGGACGCGAGTGAAAGGGGGGCAAGTAAAAAAAAGAATCCGCGGAGGGAACCGCAAGTGAGAGAGGAACTCAAGATCACCTGGGAACGTCAGGTGAAGAGTTAGAGCATATAGCGGGTGTTAGAACGGCCAGGACCACGCTCGTCCAGGGCCGCCGGCTGCGGGAGGCGGCGGAAAGCCGCGGGCCGTAAGAGGCTGCCGCTGGGTGCTGCAGCGACTAGGGGCGCGGCACTGCCAATGGTCAGGGGCCAGCCCGCGGACGGGGACTGATCCACGTGGGCAACAGCGACTCGGGGCCACCAGCGCGGTAGGAGCACGCAGGGGCATGGGAGCCCCAACCCGCCGCACTCCCTGGCGCCGAACGGCGGCAGCAGCTCCTGCTGGGTGGGCCGGGAGAGGGAGGAGCCAACACTGGCAATGTGCAGTAAAGCCGGGACAGAAATCACATCGGCTCATTTTAGCAAGAGCAGTTAGTCGCCCAGTGTCTCGCTAGTTCTCTGTTTGTTTGGTTTTGCTTTCTTTTTTTTCCCTTTTCTTTGTCTTCTCTTGGCTAAGGTGAGATAAGAAGGCGAGATTTCCTTTCAAAGATCTGTGAGTAGCTATTAAAAGGGGTGTTTTGTTGCAAAGGGCTGATAGAAAGAAATGGGACTAAGAACAAGTAAAGAATCCCCAAGGGGAGGGAAAAATGAAAGGATAACCCTAAACAGTCCCATGGGAAGAAGACTAACCTGGTGGAGATGTGACCCCAACACCAAGAGTAAAGATAAGGTTATGCAGTATTGTGTGATAGAGTGGACTTAGAGGGAGACTGGGTCCAACCAGGTGTACTGGCTGAACTGAGTCAAAAAAAGAGTGGATGTGTCTGGTTTTAAACATCCATATGAAAATTAAAGAATGCCAGTACAGATCAGGGAGAAGGGACTTCACTGAACAACCCTTATAGCTCTAGCTTCTCAGTCCTGAATCTCAAAAGAAAGCTACTCTGCACCCCACTCCGTCCAAACAAAAAATCCTGAATTCGAGAAAAACACTGGCATGGTGTATGCTTTGTTTTCCTCCTTCCTTTTGCCTCCTCCTACCTTTTTCTCTGTGAACTCTTTTAATCAAGTGTAGCACAGACTCCGTAGTGGCACCTGCAGACTCAAATTTAACACTTACAAGTGCCACTTCGCTTTCAAGTTAAGAGAAGAGCTTGGGTGTCAAAACCTTTCCCTCTTTCAGTTCGAGATACTATCATGATGAACTCTGTTTCAAAGTCACTGTCAACCCTGCAGAGAGATCTGGAGCTTATCGTGTGTGCCTGATCCCCAAGAGACTGTGAGCTGCCTTCCACAGAAACAGGGACCACAAGTACCTCCCCTCAGTTAAGGGGCAAGAGGTGCCCCTGGACAAAACACAACAGTTTTTCTAGTGTCACTTACACTTCCCCTTCCCCTCCTAATGTAAGGGGTGAGGGATGCCATCTGTGCTATGCACTAGCAGTGTTCCTCAATAAATCCTCCTAATCCTCTCCTTCATGCTAATCAAGACCCTGGAGAAGACAGGACAGCAAAAGGTGCTCAGTTTTGTGCCCTCCTGCCCTTGTAGCATAAGAGGCAGGAGGTAAGAATTCAGCATCGTCTCTCTTTGACCTTTCCTTTATGACAGCACTGTTTGTTCCTACCCCAAAAGCACAGAGGGTGCTACTATTCTCTTTTCCAGGACCCCACTGGGAGTACTGGAAAGTACTGGGCATGCTGTGAGGCTAAACAGTTAAATATTGCCCAGAGGGTAACAGGCAGTAGATGTGGTGCATCTCATGTCAAGACTGGCCTGGCCTTTCTTTATAGTAGCATGTTTTGACTAAATCTGGGCATAATTAACTGATTAAGTGGTATGAGGAAAGACAGAAAGGTGAAGAAGACTGTGACACAATGTCCCACCCATACTCCCCTCTCCTGTCCCATCCCCACCATGACATAATCCCAGAGGGAGAGTGTCACAGACATATTTTATGAAAAATCCTTTTGCTAGGATTTTTTCTCCTGAGAACCTGAGAGGCCTCAGAAACGAAATGTAAACACTAATTATCTGCTGCTGTGGAATGCAAAAGGTGCATCTTTGGTCTCATGTGGTTGTCTTTAATAAATGGCCAATCACAGTCCATCTGTCTTGGACTCTCTGGTCAGTCACAAGATTTTTTTATCATTCCATTCCTTTCTATTCATTTCAAGCCTTCTGATGAAATCCTTTCTTCTATTCTTTTAGTATAGTTTTAGTATAATATATATATCATAAAATAATAAATCAGCCTTCTGAAACGTGGAGTCAGATCCTCATCTCTTACCACATCCTGGGACCCCTGCGAACACCACCACAGGAGAGACTCGCAGAGAAGTCAGGGTCAGGAGAGCTCTAGGGGACGGCTGTGCATGTGTGCCAGTGTGTGTGCCTGTCTGTTCTGGGGTCTGGGACTCTGCACGTGTGTGTCAGTGTGCACGGCTCTGTGCCTGTGAGTGTGCACAGGCTCTGTAGATGTAAGCATCGCCCTGTACCCAAATCTGTGTTTCCCTTCTTGGTGACTGCTTTGTGCTGAACTACATGAGGATGGTAGAACTGACTACACTCAGGCCATGTTTCAGTAATGATAACCTGTCTTGTGGCTGGGAGGTATTTGACCTCTTTTACATTAAATGACTAAAAGGCATCAGAGATATGAGTCTGGCCCAGTGAATATTAGTGAAGATCAGGAAGAAAGCAAATGTCAAATACTGATTAGACAAGAGCAATGGCAACCACCAAGTACCAATTAAAAGGAATAAAGTGATGGTACAATTGAAACTACAGATGTAAAATCCAGAACCGGGAGATGGTACACGGGTATGGTTTTTGGAAGGAGGTGGCTGCTTCCTTTTTTAAATTTAATTCAACTATAATGTAGATAATAATCACTAACATGAAAAACAAGGAATTAATTTCCTGCATTCCTAGATGGAAGGTCTCTAAGGAAAGCACAGTGGGAAGCTAGGTGCAGAATCAGATGGTGTTAAACTTTCCTGAAACAGATCATGAAAGAGGTGTGAGCTCTCTAGAAGTGCTAATTCTGAGGGAGATAGAGCAAGAGATCTTGACCACCTGTGGGTAGTGAAGATTTCATGGTATTTGTAACTGTCACAAGATAAAAGGCAGCACCATGGAAATGTTACATGAGGGGTAATTGATTTTGCCTTCCCAATTTTCCACTCTATGTTTCTAATTGAATACTTTTTCTTAAAATAGTGAATCTAATCAATCCTCAGGGCAAAACATTTATTTTGTCTCTCTTGACAAACAAGTGAGGGTTTTTTTTGCATTTTGCCTCTGTAATTAAAATCCAAGTGGCCAATTATATATATATATATATATATGATATATAGAAATAAATAATTATTTCCCCTGTAAATACACTGTGCAGTATTTCTGTCATGGAAGAGTAACCCTTATTCCAAGACAGAGATGGCTTTATTCCACTGATTAGAGACAAGAAATGCTGTATAGGTTTGGGGCAGGGTGAGGGAGAGAGGAGCTGAAGGGGGGTTAGAGGGAGAACAGCTGACAGGAGGGATTTTTGTACATGTGCACATACAGAATTCACATTGAATGTAAATTGGATATTGAATGTAAATTCAAGCTTGATAAAATTTACTAATGGTGTTTCTGAGAACTATTGTACTCCTTTTGAAAATTTTAAGTAGGAAGAGGCAGGACCAGCTAGCCTACAAATGGAAGCAGCATCACCCTTAACTGTGAATTTATCTGACACAGGACTCTGAGCAAAACACCTCATATTTTTGTCTAGGTGGTTTGGGGGTGGTGGTGTGTCCCTCTCATGGGTCTCATGGGAGAGGCCATAACTGGGTTTTTGTATTCTTTTTGCTATGTTATTCTGTGCTTTAGTGTGCTTATAAGGGTTCCTCAGATTGTTCTTTTAACTGTTGTCTCTTTCCCCACCCTTTCCCCCTAGCTCTCTGCATTCTTTTCTTCTCAAGCCACGATGATGTTCTTCAGGCTTTCAGTGAGTGTCAGCCAATCTCAGCCTAAGTAAAAGTCTTTGTGTTCATGTGTATTTTACAACATAGTGGAAAATCAACTATCTAGAAAATAGTTTGCTGGTGAACGCTTCTGCCACAGTGTTCTAGGAAATAATTTTCTTTTATGTGTAATGCTAGAAGGCATGCAGAATCAGAATATACACTGTTTACAGCAAATAATTTGAGAAAGACAATTTTTCCAGATTGTGCATCTTCTCTAGTTAATAGGATGGACTCTGGCACATTGAATTATTTATTTATATGAGTAGAAATGCTGAAAAGGGCACCTAACCATATGTTTTAGGTGCTTTTGGCATCACTAGGAATACATCACAAATAATACCTTAAAATGACAGCAGTATAATATGATATCAAACACCTCAAGAAAGAAGCAAAAATGTTACTCTAAATAATCTAGCAATTATGCACACTTGGAATTCATCCTAGTTTTAAAATGTGGGGGAAGGAATGAGCCTTGCAACTTCTCCTTGTGTGGAATGTGTAGGCAGGAAGTTGTGAATTACAAAATGAGAGTTGAATACAGGTATCAGTTCAAATTCAAAGCTTCAAAACCAAACTCTGTGCACAGGATTCACATGCAAACCTTGTTACTTGGCTGCCAGTATCAGAAAGCTGTAATGTGTAGAAGTGGGAATTCAGACTCCTACCAGGCATTCAGAGGAAAGCCAAGACATTGGGAAGACTCTGAAGAAGGCAATTCCTATTTGCAGTTTGCTAAAAAGCCTAATTTTATTATCTTACTTAGTTTAGCTTGCAGAGTGAAGTCCTATCCGTGGCTTGAACTCCCTTGAGTCAGGGAAACTTGAGAGTAACAATGAAAGAACAGAATTTGTGCATTAGAATCCAAGAATAGCATTTTGCAATCTTACCAATAAGTCCTTTTCCAGTTTTGGAGCTTCTGTCAGGAAGCAATCTTCGGATGTTTGCTGTTGCTATAGGACATGGAATAACATGACGCTGAGACACAGCTCTCCCAAAGTAAAAAAGAGAGCTTTTAATTTCTGACTCCAACATTTATAGATTTCCAAAAGTGACAGTGGATTGGAGGGTGAAGGTGCCACCTCTCCAACGACACTGGACAAACCAGCAGTCCATCAAATTTCTCCTCCTCCATAAAAGAATGCAAAACAATAAGTTATTTACATAAAGTGTGTGAGAAAGTTCGTTACAAGACTGTAAACATCAGAAGGCTTAGAAAAACTTTACAAACACAGGGTGACAGTTTGCAGCTTTAGGAGATGGACTCCCACTTCCAGTGATGGGTGCCATGGAAGTTGACAGGACTGATGGGTATCACTGGCCTTGGTGTCTAAGGGACCGTGTCTCAGCTGCCCCAAAGACACTCGAGCATTGGGCTTTCCTTGCTGGAGAAAAGAACTGCACTGAAAGGCCAGGTGCCTGTGGCTGAAAGTGGAATTCTGCCTCCTAGAACTGTGGAAGAAGGAGGATTTCTCCCAGAAGAAAGCTGCCAGGAGCTATGGCTCTGTCTGACCTTGGACTCCTGGGAGCCACCTGATCTGCCTGCAGGAGGCTGGGTTACCCAGTTGGGTTTAGTTGTGGGAGGTAATGGTTAGGATGGTGGCTAGGGTAGTGGTCAGGGGTAGTGGTTAAGAGTAGTGGGTAGCGTAGTTCTAAGGTCAGTGGTTAGAGTAGTCAGGGGTAATGGTCAGCAGTAGTGGTTAGGTAGTTAAAATGGTAACTTTTCTTATCTTTTTTAATATAAAAATTGATTTCCAAGTACAACTCCATATCTACTGCTTTATATGAAGGATCTTAGAGAATAAGAAATTCCAAATACAGATATATAGGGTTCAAAAATGCAAATAGAATGTTTGTATGTATAAATTAAATAATAAAGGGCTTGAAAACAGGAAAAAATATGATCCCTATGAAGGCAGAAGAAATCACTATGTGTATTCAAAGCTTTTTTGTGAAACTGAAACGCCGTCTGAGATCTTGTCTGGGACTTAAATCGCTGCTGTCACCCGGTGATAAACACGAGGTATTATGCACGTACACTATTTTTAATGGCTCCGTAGTGACACCTGCAGACTAAAAACGGTACTGCAACTAAAATGCGTGGATGCACAGTCACGTGACGGTGGCTGTGCATTTGCCATGGCTTTTTACACTTACGCTGTTGTCCAGTAGGAAACATCCAGTATTGTGAGTCAGAGCGCTTCGGTGGTGCTTTCAGCGGCTGCTGCTGCCTCGCAACTGGCCCTGGTGCATGTGCAGTTCTCAGGAGCATCTTGGGAGCACCAGGCACAGGTCCCAGCTGCTGTGGTAGTTCTTTGAGGAGATCATCCATTTCACAGTGTCAGTAGGGCAATGTAAGTAGATATCTAAGTAGAAATAGGCAAGTCTGATACTGAAGTGTCAAAATACACAAGTCGAAACAGTCTAAATGTATACTTTTTATAAGTGTTAATATAAGTTAAACAGATACATGCCAATAGATCTCTAAGTATAAATAGGTATTCTATAGAGTAAGTGCACATAGTCGAAATAGATGAGTATATATAAATTATATATGTATTTATAATTTTTAATATCTTTTATATATAGTATATTCTAATATTTTTGTATCTTATTTATATTACATTTATTTATATGTTTATCTGTATATAAAAAATTATAGAAATATATAAAAATGTTTTGGGGAAAGGTTTTGGTTTCTGGCTACATAAATCCAGGTAGATTTGTCTTTCCCAGAAGACCCAAACTGTGAAGTTTCTTTCAGATACTGCCTGGGATTTATGCAGCCAGAAACCAAAAGCCCCCACATTGTCATGGAGAAAAAGAAAAGCAAAAATCACTGGAACAGAATTCTATAAAGGTTCAAACACACAGTTTTTCTCACACAAAACTCAGCTGAACTGGCTGCGATACTACATTGGTGGTTGACTAGATTCTTTGGGTTATTATTAAGTCTTGCCAAATGTTTTTGATTAGGTTAAATTGCAGTGAATTTGTACCAAAAACCTGAAGCCATGAAGCACAATAAGCTGTGCTGCAAAACCTGGTGGACTTTGTGAGTCCCTGCCTGTACCTATTCATGTGCTCTGACACTTGCTGTGGTGTCAGAACTGTGCTTCCTGTCAGAGTGGGGAGGATGGCAGATCCAAAGAGATGAACACCATGGAGGCATTTTGAAGCAGGTGGACAGTACCAAGGCAGAGCAGCTTAGTGGTTCCAGGTAGAAAATAAAGCCCTCACAGCTAAAGATGTCTGACCACAAATATCTTCCTTTTTTTTTCCCTATGACAGCAGCTGTCTTCAATTACTGCTGTTTGCAGAGAGTAAAAAATCACCCTGGGGATTTGCTTCTGGGATGTCTTGGTTTGGAAAGACAGGAGTCTGCTAAGGAAGGTAGGAGCCTCCCCTGAAATGGAGAATGTAAACCCTCCCCACCCCTCCGAATTGCTA
>JAWWEY010000115.1:0-20181 GCA_035582745.1 Loriotus luctuosus
ATGTTCCTTCCCTTTTAAATTGAAAATGTTACCCAATTCTTTGCCATTGCTGAACGCTGACAATTGTTAATTTATACGGCAGGGGTCTCCTCTCCAGAAGCTCCTGGCCTGATCTGGAACTACAATGACATATTACACATAGTAGAAGAAACTCCATTTGATTGTTTAAATTTAAGCAGAACCCAGGCAGAAGTGCTGCAGAAGTGGTGTCCACCTGTTTGCTAGCACAGTGGAGACGGTGACTCTGTAATTCCTACACCACCTCTGACCATCCTCGCCTTAGCTCTAGGCTGTCCAGGAGAGGAGCCAGATCTCTCCAAGGGAAAGGATTTCTCACTTACTGAGTATGGAAATGGCTGAAGGTGGAATCTAGCGAAAAAAGGAATTCACAATGTTTGCACGTCTGTGTGCGCTCACAAGTGAGGAGAAATCCAAACACCAGAGATCATTGGCAGCAGCAGAAAGAAACCAAGGTGCCGGTGTTCACTACAACACATAAGGTTAGTGCCTGAGATACAAAGAAACAAAGTATTTCTTGTTAAAAGCTCTGCTACGAATCACTCAGCATCGTACAATGGATACGCTGGCTGCAGAGCACAGGGAGTCTCCCTCTCCCTTCCCCCCATTCTTCACACACGTATTTGCTCACTCTCACAGACCCACAGGTGTATTTTTAAAATGGAGTTCCTCTCTTCAGTGAGCTGGGAAAGAACGTTTGTAACACAGGATCTGGCAGAAGTGATAGAGCCCATTCACTAACAGGGCAGTTACAGAAAGGAGACTGCTTTCTTTAGGAAAAAGAGCCTTCTTTCCCTCCCTCTCTCTGCATTGCCTCAAAGAGTTCTCCACACGACACCAGACCAACAACCCCAAATACCTGATCAGCATTTAGGCAGATCAGGAGCCCTAGGATATACACCAGTATTGGTTTATACACTAATATTTTCACCTGGCTTCCACGGGCTAAGTTCAAACCATGTGGTGTAGGAAACCTGCCAGCCGAGAGGATGTGTGCTCTGCAGATACCAACCCTGCAATGTGGAACAGCTGAGCCCCTGCTGGTGACAGGGAGAATGCTCTGACAGTGTGCCTCAAAGTTACCTGCAAAGCTTTTGGTTCTGTGCCAGCCCCTCCTTGCCAGGCTGCTCACCGACAGAGAGCTGTGCGTGCCCGCAGACACTCACAGAATGCAGGCCCACACGGGCTGTGCTGTTTCCAGGAGCACTCTGCACATCACCTTGTGCTGTGTCTTCCTGGTGCTTCAGTGCTGCTCTGCTCCGGTTTTTATTTCCTTTCCCACTGTTTTATTCTTCTCTTTATTCCACAACTGAACGTTTGCTTCCTCTTCAGTCTCTAAGAAACATTTTATCCGATTCCTGCCTCATGGCCAGCAACCCAGAAGACTAAAAACCTGTTTCTAACACTTCTGCTCCGAGATACATTTCCCTCCTACTGGCACTCAGAATTCCACTGAACCCTTTCCTAGACTGATGCTACATTTTCTAACAATCTATATTATCATCTATACATGAACTGCTTCTATGCACAGAATGGTTTTTGCAGTATGCATAGATTTGTGTTGTACGGTGGCAACTGAAGACCCCAATATGCCTTCTTGTCACCTTTTATACATACAGAAAGACAACCATCCTGAACCTAAAATAAATTCCTCATTCTCAGTCTGCCATAATTACCTGCCTCTTCAGTGCCCTACCTTTCATTTGCAATGCTCAAGCAGCACTTGGTCTGGTCGCTTCCAGTACTGCACCATCATTTCTCTTCAAACAGTGTTTGTTTCACAAACAAGCAAGCTCCTAATTTCACCTATGGAACAAAGGACAACATTTTTCTCTCTCTGATTCAGTAAAAGATGTGAACAGCACCTGAACACAGGAAAAAGGCATCAGAATCTCAAACCTCAGTTTAACCAAAGGAAAGATACGTGACAGCTAATCCTGAGACTCACTGGTAGTGACCGGTCTTTTTAATAGACGGAGAAATATAAGGATTTAGATTCTGGACTGCAATCTCCAGTGGCTCATTCATGCACACACCCATTTCAGTACAATGCTGCCCTCTGGCAGAGCTCCACCTTTCAGTGATGCAGTGTGAACGCTGGCACCAACAGCACCCACAGCAGTTTTGCTGATTTACCCTGAAAGACACGTGAACCCAGATCCATCCAATGAACTCTACAGAGGCTCTAAAGCCAGGCTGGATCCCAGTATGCTGTCAGCTGTGGCAAAGGGCTGGTATTGGTCTCAAATGCCTTCCACTTCAGTGGGAAGGCTCTCAAAGCCCAGAACTCCCTGGCAGCCATTCTGCAGGCACCTCAGTCCTGTGCCCTCCTCATACCCTTGTGCATGTGTTATTGCTGCAGACTGAGCCCACCCTGATTCAGCTGCTCTGTTTGGCACTCACAGACAGGAGTTTGCACACTGGGCAGCACGCACACAGCCACACAGCAGCATGACAAACATGGAGCACAGCAGCAGGTGATCCCCACGGTTCTCTCCTCGTAATGCTTGCCTGTAGTCCAGTTAGTGCAGTCCTAAATGAAGTAACCTTTCCAGTCCATCACTGTGGCAGCCTCACAGCCCCTCAGGATAACCAGGTTAAGACTGCAGGATTTCACATTTTACTGTGAAAAGAGGAGTTAGCACAAAAGGGAAAATGCCAAATCAAGCCATTCCCAGTACAAGGCCTCAGACAATGAGATACTTTTTCTCACAACCAACATGTTTTGTGGGAGAGCACTGCATCACATAAATTTAATCAAAAGTAAATTTTCCAAGACATCTCTGAACACAATGGATGGACTAAAAGCTATGGCACTATCAATGTGAAAACAAAGATATTAAATAAGGGGCTAAAGAGAAGACTATCTCTTCTGTGACTGAAGAGAAGAAACTTTTAAGTTAAACTAAGAGAGAAATTGGCAAAGACAGCAGAAAACACAACACTAGAGAAAAAATGCATTTATTCAGAAGAGCTGCCTTCTTTCCATACCACATGTGAATTTGATTCTCTTTCCAAGAAAGTGTAAGAATGGAGGTGAAAAGGAGTAACCTAGAAGAGGATTCTGAGTGCCACATCAAATGGACAGTTATACTTTGGCAGCTGCTTTTTGGACTAGAAATTATATTGGGCCTTTGTTACAGCTCATCTGTGCACTACAAAAAATGAGGAGGGGAAGGATTTAAGGAAGATGTCCCTGCTTCCAAGTAATTGTTCTATAAATTCCCATTATCTGAATTTGTCATACATTTACAAAGATGATGATTTCCATGGGATATGATCTCTGTGCTGTTTAAGGCTGATATGCTTTATAACTCAACAGCATCCAAAATAACCAGCACGTATCACGTGTGGGAGAGCTAAATAATTCATAGTAAGAGGCAGCTCACCCATGACCAAAATGTGAGACCAGTCTAGGGACTCTGTTAACATCTTGAAGTAAAGAAAAAACTACCATGTGACATTAAATTAAGCTTCTTGGATTCTACACCAAGAATTAGGAAGCTATTTTCAGTGATGAACCCTACAGGCACACAGAGACACATTTAAATAATCTGGTATTTTACATATATACTTATTGTTAATATCTGCTGTGTTAAAGGTAGGCATCAGCAAAGCACCATTACATTATTTTAGTTTTCTCAGAATGCCTCATTTGTTGCTAACACCACTGATATTAAGGATGCACAAGAAGCTCTTATCCAAGGAAGTATTCTCTTTGTCTCAGTACAGTGTACAGATCACACCCATCTAGTGATATGTGATTCCATCCACTTTTCACTGCTGGGACAGGGGCAAGAGAAACTATTTGCATCTGCAGAAGAGATGGCCTGACTGTATGTGTTCCTTGCAGATGGGCTCTGCATTCCAGGATGCAGATGCTCCCAGTTTGTTCTTTCAGATGGTGAGATAGCCTCTTGCACTGGTCCGGCTGAAATAAAAACTCTTTTCAGGCATGTAAAGCATCCCAGAGCTGTAAGAAAGACTGTCTTGTCTAACTGCAGATCAGTTACTGTTGGAGACTCTTGGGTACCACGGGGTCAGAACTGCATTTATTTCTCTGAATCTGCAGTCTCCTAGAACACCTCCCTCAACCTCCACCATGGTGCCAGCCATGATTGTAAGCATAGCCCACGAGGATTTGCTGTGTAGTGTCTGAGTTTGCACTAAAACTGAACAATGTGCGTTGATGAGTGAACCTTGAGCCTTCTGTCACACTGACACTGTATGCTGCTGTCCCTGCTTGCAGTGGTCTGAGCCACCTGTGCTGGGCAGCATTTCCAAGGGTCACTCTAAAGCTGGTGTTCTGACTGGCGTGTTGAGGGCACATTCCCATCCAGTCAGGAAGCAGGTCCGTGTGTAACAGTGAGCTGAGTAACACTGACAAGTCCCTGGTCTGTGGTCAGGATGCCAAGGGAGCCCTGCAGCAGCACTTATGTGTTACGCACTCCCAAAGACTGCTCCAGCTCCTGCCGGCGCTGCTGGATCTGCAAGGAAAACACACACTGTGCAGCTCAGCACATTCAACTGCTCAGTGGCAACAGATGCACTTGCAAGGCAGCACTGTGGACATTTCTTCCATACCTTGCAGTAGAAATATCTGCTCACAGCTTCTTGAGACCACGGCTCGTGATAAAATTCAGCTCTGCGCTCCTCCTCCGGGTTCCCAACCACGTCAGTCATCACCTGGGACCAAAATAAAACCACTTTGCACCACAGCTCTTCCACCACATAGGAAACTTCCAGAGTTACCCAGAGTGAAAATTTATCTACATTACACATAAAAATGGTCAGAACTGTTCTCAAAGCCCAAAGTAAATGGACAATGTATGCTTACTGCCAAGAGAGGATCACAGAACAATCAAATGCTTTGTGTGAAAAGGGACCCTTAAGTTCATCTCATTCCACCCCCCTGCTATTGGCAGGGACACCTTCCACTAGATCAGGTGCTCCAAGCCCTGTCCAGTCTGCCTCCAGGGAAAAGGCAGCAGAGGGTTGGAACCATTCTACAAAAAATAGAATTTGATGACTTTGTTTCAGTATCACAGAATTATAGGCAGTTCTTGGTATATGTTGCAAAGCAATGTTGTGGAATCACAGCTCTGATGCCAGCAGGGCAGAACCTTAACAGAAAAGACTCTTATGGGAGTAGCTCTCAGTCAGGGAAAACTGAACAACTACTCCATGTATCTGGGCAGAGAAGCTCCACAACACCTCTGTTTTTAAGTCCCTCAGGTAGAGGTCAGCTTTGTTTAAACATGCTGTCAGATTCCTGTCCCTTTGAACACAATATAAATAGTAATAACCATAATCTTAAGAGTAGATTTTGGGAAGACTATTCAGTTAACAATAGCCATTTATATAAGAAAGACACAATACTTTTATTAAAGTAATTTCATGGATTCAATAATACAACTGATTTTGAGGCATGTCAGTTAAAGACAGAAAATGTGACACTGTGAAGAACAAATTATTAATTTTTGCTGGCAAACAACTGAACTTCTTTACATTCGATTTCTTGTATATCTCAAAGATAAGCTCAAGGACAGTTGATAAGATTAAGTTATGAACCAACACCTAAATTGTGTTCTTGTACTATACAATGCTCCTGATGAGTTTTACACAGCTTTGAATTTACAGAATACATCACCAAAGCCCTGCACTTCAAACGTGCTGTCTGGCCACAAACTGAACTACCACTGCCATGAAACAGCACTGCTCCACTGGAACTGGAACACAACCTGAACTGTCCTTCCTCCAACCTGAACTGTCCTTCCTCCAACCTGAACTGTCCTTCCTCCAACCTGAACTGTCCTTCCTCCAACCTAAACTGTCCTTCCTCCAACCTGAACTGTCCTTCCTCCAACCTGAACTGTCCTTCCTCCAACCTAAACTATCTTTCCTTTCCCAAACTCTCTTTCCTACCTACTCTGGGACTGCAGCACTCCACTCATTGTCTGTCTTCCACCAATCATCCATCCCAGATGTTTGGCTACACACTCTATGTACATTTAGATCAAATTCTTCCATTCTGGTTCCACTATTCATTCTTTTTCAAATCTTATCTCACCTTAAGATCCCTGCTTTGGGACCGGAGAAGGTCTTGGATGTATCCTTTGGGATCCTTGGAGAAACTCAGCATAAAATCACGTTGTATTTTTAGCTGATTTATGGATTCAATTGTCTCATGAATCTGACAGGAAAAAAACCAAAGCAGATATTTTTTAGTTTCTCCCACGCTGCAGTGACCATCAGGTCACCTCTGTTACTGTCTTTGTACTCCTGGTAATGCACAAAGGTGACAATTCTACACCACAGACTCGTGCAGCCCTTCCTAGGGCTTTTTCAATTCAAAAAGCAGCAACTGAACTGCAATCCTGCCACTACATTTTGGTTTCACTGGTACTTCTGCAACACAAACATGTACAGGATTGTCCTTCACCTCCTGCCCTGAACTCCTGCGTGGCATGCACAACTAAGCCATGTCAGTGCACCATGTAATAATTTCCTGTGTAGAATCCCTCTGCCTGCCAAGAGTGGGATCTCTGAGGAAAGGTGTTACATAAATATGCAGTTAAGCAGCGCCCAGTGCAAGAAAGCAGCTATTCCCCTGGCTACCATCATGATCACATCTTCAATACCCTACTGCAACCCTTAAAAACTCCAGCAGTTCCGTGATCAAGTCCATGACAAATGAATAGCCATGACTTCTAGATTTTTCTTAAGAGAAAGGCTGTAAAAGTCACAATGGCTGCAAAAAGAAGAGCGTGAACAATAAGAAATCATGAGTATGGAATGTTTATAGAAAATTAATAATATCTTTAGAGATATTATGGCAGAAATATTAACCAGTAGGGAAAAATGAAGACTGAAGAGGAGTCAGGGTCCTATAATGGGTACTCATCAAGCACGAATGGGAGGACATCTCATGAACCATTTGCACACAGACACACACAAAAGCAAACTTGGGCTGCCCTGTTCCTCTAACATTCTAGTTTGAAACAGTAAACTTATCTCGTTTAGTTTCATGCATTCATCTCTTCTGCCAAAACAGCTAAGGTGCCCAAGCACATGGCAGAAAGGAATCATGCCCTGATGTGGTTATGCCATCAAGGCCACCAGTGCAGCTACCACATGGTGTGTTAGGAGAGGAGAGCTGCTGTTAACTTCACACCATTCCTTCTGTGGGAAACGCTGCAGCTGTGCGGGGTGAGCTCCAGGGGCACGTGCCAATTCCCAGCAGGACACTGCATGGCAGCACAGCAGGGCTGGGCACAGAGGGACACAGCAGCAGCCGTGCCCAGCCACCCAGCAGGGCCTTCAGGAACTTCAGTGAGCACAGCTCGCCCTGGGCTGCAGCAAATATTCCAGCAAGAGGTGACACAGCCAGAGGAGAAGGTGAGCAGGACTGGAGACACAATAACCCTGGGCACGCTGCTGGAAGCTCCCATGGGCTGGGAACCAAGGGACTGAGCAGCTGAGAGCCACTGCAACAGTTAGCAGAACCCACTGCACTGCTGCTGCCCAGACTCCCTTTAAAACTGCATGCAGACCAGAGTTTAACACATCTGTTTGTATCAGCAGTAAACAAAGAGAACCTGGGCCTTGCTCTGAGAAGGCATTTCAGTTTATCCCTTACCCATCCAAATGGGCCATTGACAAATGCCAGAACTGGCTGACAGCCCCACGGACACGAATCCCTAAAACAGTCTGCAAAGCATTTCCACCCAATGCAGAAAGCCATTCTGCAGTTCTGAACTCACACCTGAGGAAGAGACTCTCCTAGCTTTGCCTTAGCCATTTAATAAGATATCACAGCCTCTCAGTAAAAAGTGAATCACACAGTTCAGGTGGTTCTCAAGCACCAGGGGACTTGGTACACCACCTATGGAACTCTATCATCTCCACAGCCATGTTAGGCCTTGGATCAGATCCTAAGTGGGAATGCCATTCACCCTGCTGTATTCCCACTGCATGTGGCTTACTCATGCCTTGAAAGCACATGCCCTTAACAAGTCCCCACCTCACAACATTAGTGTCTGACACGTGACACCAAACACACGTGAGGCCACACTGTGAGTACATGTACCACGGCACACCTCTCTCTTGAGCTAGTACCTTGTTGTCCAATGCTGTTATCTCCTGTTGGTTAGCTGTTGAGAGAAGAAAACTACTCATCTGGCCCTTTAATGGGTCTTCAACTTCTACATCTATGTCATAACAAGCCGTCTTCTTCTGATCGTTGGGGTCAACGCTATGGAGAGTAGAACACAAGATCATGAGAACTGCCATAGTGAATCTGAATTAATTTCCAGCCAGCCCAGAATACACTCTTCAATAAAGCCTGTTGCAGATGCTGTGAAAAAAGTGTAAGAACAGGGTATCTTTGCATATTTTCCTATTCTAGTATATTCTCTCATCTTTTGTCTGTTAGATTTCAAAGAATTTTGAGCTGGAGCTTTTGCCCAGACCATCAAATTTAATTTCTAACATCCTCCTGAGACCCGTTACACTAAATATCAGTATCCTTCTTT
Source organism: Loriotus luctuosus (assembly GCA_035582745.1). Taxonomy (NCBI): domain Eukaryota; kingdom Metazoa; phylum Chordata; class Aves; order Passeriformes; family Thraupidae; genus Loriotus; species Loriotus luctuosus. Next base: position 8,553 of record JAWWEY010000115.1, read on the forward strand.
GGCTTGTCCTGTCCTAAATTTATCTTTAGTTTGCCAACTTTTAGACTTACCAATTACTTTATTGTTAGACTAAAGTTTCTTAAGAAGAAAACAGTCTTCAGCGCAGCAGTTGGTAAATCAGACTTCAGCCACTGTCACTTGCAATATAAAGATGCTGGCTTCTCAACCCCACCTCTCAAATGTGTGGGTTGTGTGCATCTGCAGTAGGTAGCAAAAAAAATTGCTCAGGATCTAATTGAGCTTGACAGACTTGGGGGAGCAGAAGAACTTGCAGGGATGGAATTGCATGAGGAGTGTTGCAAGCAGGGAGAGGACAATGATCCCTCTCTATTCTCAAGGCTGACGAGGACACACCTCTAGCACTGTGCTCAGTGCTGGGCTCCCAGGGCAAGAGATGCAGGGAGACACCAGAGAGAATTCTGCAAAGGGCCGTGGAGATGATGAAGGCATTAAGGCACCTCACAGCTGAGGAAAGGCAGGGAGGTCTGGGACTACTCAGCCTGGAAAACAGAAGGCTGCTGGGGAGGGAACTTACCAAACCTTGAAGGGAGAGTTTAAAGAAGACAGAGCCAGGATCTTTTCAGTGGTACCCAGTGACAGGACAAGAGGCAGCTGGTGCAAACTGAGACACAGGAAGTTCCTTCTGAACACCAGGAAACACGTTTTTACTGTAAGGGTGACCAGGCAACAGCACAAGTTGCAGTGAGACCCTCAAAGCCCATCTGCCTTTACCCCAGCCCAGAGTCTCCCACGTTGGAGACACTCCAAAGCCATCTGCACATGGCTGTGGCCAACCTGCCACAGGTGGCCGTGCTTGAGCAGGGCAGGGGATTTGATCAGATCATTTCCAGAAGTCCCTTCCAACCACAAACATTCTGAGATGCTGTGGTTGCCTGCAAGCAGATGAGCAGCAGAAGGAAAGCTGAAGGAAAAGCCAAGCCCGGCTCTGGCTCTGCTGCCCACGCCCAAAGCCACAGAGAAGGCTCCACGCTGTCTTGGGCTCCCCTGCTCCTGGCTGAGTGCTGCCCTCAGCCCAGGGCAGGCAGGGCAGCAGGGCTGGCACAGGGACCCTGGCACGCTGCAGCCAGGACAGCACCTCAGCACGCTGAAGGTGGGCACAGGACAAGCTCTGCTCCTGGCACGGAATCACAGCGGGCAGGGGCACAGGGGGCATCGCTGGGGCACCAAACACACTGGCACGAGAGCACTGGGGGGCCTGAGGGACAGACAGCAAGGGCACAAGGACTCTGAGGGGCAAGGCAGCCACAGCAAAAGCCAGCTGCAAGAGGGGCTGCATGAGCACAGGTTGTGCTATCAAGCCCAGCAAAGAGGCTCTTCCTTCCTACTCCACACTGGGGAAACTGGACCTGGGCTGGTGGGCACAGCACCACAAAGATGTGACATCTTGGAGCAAGGCCTGCAGAGGGCAGTGGGGCTGGAGCACAGAGCTGCCAGGAGAGGCTGCAAGAGCCTCTCCAGCCTGGAGAGAAAAGGGAGAAGGAGATTGCCTGGCAGAGTGCCATGGCCACGGGGACTGGGGAAGCACAGACAGGGCCAGCCTCCCCTTGGGGGTGCGTGAGATTAGGGTGAGAGGCAGCAGGAGCTCACTGCAGCACGGGCAAGGCACTCCCTAGAAGGAATTGGTTTGTAAAAACAACCTCTGACAGAACAAACAAAACACATTATGGTATTAAAACCTTGGAACAGGCTGCCAAGAAATGCTCTGGAGTGTCCATCCTTGGCTGGAGGTATTCAGAACCTGTCTGGACAAGGTTCTGAGCAAGCTGATGTCATTTGAACCTGTTTTATACAACAGTTGGCCAGCAAATCTTTCCCAGGTCCTATTGTTGTGCACCTCCAGGATCCCAGAAAAAGCCCAGTAAATAAAATCGGATCTATTTCAGGCAGGAACAACTGGAGCTGCATTCTTCACTGCTTAAGCAGGACAAACAAAACAGTTCCAGTATTCTTGATTAAAAAAAAATCACTAATAAATAGAGACTTGGCAGTGTCTTGAGAATTAGGCTACCCGAGAATTTCTGTCTTTGAGACAGGTAACAAAATCCAAAACCTCTTCCTCCCCCAAGTTTGACAAGCTCAGTTTGATCCTTAGCCTTTTTTACTACCTACAGAAGATGAACATAACCCACACATTCCACACGTATTGCTGAGAACCAGAATTTTTATCTTAAGTGGCAGTGACTGAAGTCTGACTTAGCAGCTACTGGACAGTTTCCCTGCTGAGAAACTTTATAGTTTATTGACAAAGGTGTCTCTACCACTGAGGCTTCTATGGTCAAAGAAGACAGCTAAGGGCTGACATTCCTTATAAATCATAACTGTGCTCCCCTCCAACCCCTAAGAGAGAATGGTTTGAGGAGGATTTCTGACTGACTACTACAGGGCCAGGAACACAGTGCAGTTAAATGGCAAAAGCAATCCATGTTCTTGGTCCTCCTCTCTTAGGAGCTAGCAAGCCATTGCTGTTGCTAGGTCCCCTCAGAGGCACCCCTCAGGCTGAACAAGGCCAGTTGTCTCAGTATTTCCACATGTGCTGATCCAGACATTCAACCAACCTGACAATCGTCCACTGCCCTTAGTCCAGTTTGCCAATGTTTTTCTTGAATTCAGGATGCTAAACCTGGACAGAGTGCTCTGGCACTGAGCTAACGAGTATGGAGCACAGAAGGGTAACCAAGTCCCTCAATCTCCTGGCTGTGCTCCCAGCCACAGAGCTCTGGACACGGTCAGTCACGTCTGCTGACAAGACATACCTCCTGCTCAGCTCAGCTCACTGTCCACCAGTGCCTCCAGGGCCTTCCCAGCAGTGCTGCTTCTCAGCCAGGCAGCCTCCTCTTCCTCAAGGAAGAACATTTGACTTAGCTGACTTTATGAAAGTTCTTGCTGGTTCAGCACGTCCACAAGCACATCAGCTGGTTTCCTCACACAGAGACTGGTGTCATCTGTAGATTTCATAGGCAAGCACGGCACTGCCTCCTCCAGAGGCAAGGATGCTGGACTGAACAGCTGCTCTGACACATCCCTGCAGCACTCTGAGCAACCATCAGCCACCTGCTCAGCCTCATCATCCACACACATGGCTGTCAGCCCATCTAGACCAAAGTGTCCCAACCTGAATACAAGACTTATGTATGAGAGAGCAGCCTTGAAAGGATATTGGCCAGTTCTCTCAGGTCCCTCAGATGTAGCCTGTTGGAAATCATGGATTTGTACAGGTCAAGTTTCCTCAGCTGATCCCTGGCCCTATCCCTGCCCACTGTGGCCTGTTCCTCTGGGATGTGCTCACTGATCACAGGGCATGGGAGGCATCATCAGTGCAGACTGAACAAAGATGGCTCTGAGTGCTTCACACTTACTGTCTCTGCCATCACTGGATCACCCGGCCCACTCAGCATGGAGCACACATTTTCCTTGGTCAGCCTTTATTACTAGTGCAACAGCAGAAGCTTTTCTTGTCCTTGGTGTCCCTTAAAGATCTCAACTGCAGCTGAGCTTTGACTTCGCTGATAACATTCCCTGCAATGCCCAGGTAATTGTTCTAAACTCCTCCTTTGTAACCTTGTCCCTGCTTCACTTCTTGTACATTGCTTTTTGACGTTGGGAACACCACTGTGATTACCTAATTCTGGGCTCCTCATCAATCTGCTCATTTTCCTGCATTTAAAGCAGGCTGCTCTTAAAGGTCCTTAAAGACCTCCCAGATTCCTTGAGACATTTTGCCCCTCAGAGCTGCTTCTCAAGGAATCACACCTACTGGTCCCCTGAATAAGGCAAACCCTGCTTGTCTAAAGTGCAGGGTTTGTACTTGACTACTCTCCTTCCTCATCCCTGGCAAGACCTTCAATTTCTTTATCTCACAGTTGCTATATCCAAGGCTACCACTGATTACACACCCCTAACCTCTTCTTTCTTACATGGAAGAATGGCAGATGCAGGTGTTCCTCACCTCTGGTTGGCTCAGATGGAGAAAGAGGTGGACAGCAGCCATGCAGTGACCAAACCACAGCAGGACAGCTGTTATGGCATGGGATCCGTGCAGAGAATTCCACATGGTGGTCAGTGAACAGCAGCAGCAAAAATTGACTAAATATTTGTGTAAAGGAAAATGAAGTAGAGAAGATGAAAAGGAGAGGACAGGTGTACAAAACCCTGTCAGCACAGCCAGACAAAAAGTCCTCAGGAATTTGGGGCTGAGTGAGAAGAACAGCAACCAATACTAAGAGACAAGCATGCCACAGAAGGAGGGGCAGGTTGCTGTTTCAAAGTTGAACTCCACTCTGCAAGTTAAGCAAGGAAAAGCAGAGATGGGCACAGCTATGGAGCCAGAATGGTTTTCAGCTGAGATTCTTGCATCAGAATGGGTAGGCAAGGAAGCCAAAAAAACAGAATGGTAGATCACATTCACATCTCCCTGGGAAAAAATGTAATGACTCAGTACTAAGAGAAAATAAGACTAACCAGAAGTAATGAGGAGGCAAGGCCTGGAGAAAGGGGCACAATCTGAGGTGCAGTCATGTGTCCCTACAGACAGTTCGTGGTCTGAGGTGGAAATTGAGGCACACCTGTGAAACCTGGGTCACAAAGGTAACATCAGCTCCAGAGATTTAGGAACCCAGCCATGAATGAAGATGCTTGTGAACTTCTCCAAAACTGAATGAGGGCTTCAGAGACAGCCAAGTGTGAACAAGGGAAAGGTCCAGAAGTGAGGAAAATAGGGCAGGAAAGAGCCTGCTGGACAGAACTAGAGTCAATGTTAAATACACTATAAAAATACTAAGCCTTGTTATGTTCCAGTATGTCAATGTGAGCGTAACCAAGGTCCTTGTGTTAAAATTGCATTTTAGGTAAAATATATGCTGTCAATACAATCAACTTGCATTTAAGTAAAGCATTTGACACACAGTCATAAAGGGAACCACTCCTAAAGACTGAAAAATGGCAGTTGGAGCAAGACCTGGTGTAGGAAAAAAGTGTTCTTGTACAAAAAAGGAGTATGCTAAGAAAACTTAGTGTATGATAAATTTGGGTGTCACTGTCATTGCAAGGAAGAGGATAGTACAGAGAAGGTAAGGAAGCTCAGAACTGTATCATGGAGATGGGATCATGTATAGCATTACAACACATAGGATCATGCCTCAGAGTCTAAATCCTGCTCTAATACTCTAATAGGGGAATTCATCAGTTGCATATGACAGAAAGCAGAAATACTTGTATTAGCCAATCACAGAATGACCAGAGGCTGTATCAATGTGCAAAGGTGAAATAAAAAAAAAACCAAAACAAAACAAAAAATAACACAGTAATCCCAATTTGTAGCACTATTTCCAAGAGAGCTAAAAATGCAGGAGCAGCATCCAAGCATGGTGAATATCTGTAATACTATGTACAGTTCTGGTTTCTTGAGAGGTAGATTTAAAAATGTTTGAAAGACATCAATTTAACCAGGATCAGAGAAAACAAATGACTAAGAGGATTTCAAGAGGGGAGCCTCTCTAACTCAGCAAACTAAAAGTACTTCCCTTGCCAAGCCTAGCAAAACAAAAAAAACCCCAAGCTGCCAGAACAAAAGTATGTTTCAGGTAAGGAACCTAACCAGTCTTGAAGTGGCAGTTGTGTCATGGCTTCCAAGACAGAGGGAACCAGACTGGAAGTGCCAGGATGTCCCATGCAGTTCCCTAATCCAATTTTCCTACGTGCACAGTTTGCTGGGTTGAATTTTTCATTTTACAATTATATTCCTGCACAATGAAATCCTTCTCAAATAGCTGACCTGGAGTGGCTCAGGGATCCTACCCAACCAGCACAATGCTCCAGGACTACGGCACAGGCTTGACCCAAGAGCCTGGAAATCAAACAAGAGGTCACCTGTGCCAACTGCTGAGCCATTATCATAGCAAGGAACAGTGAGAACCCACCTCCTTTCCACTACTACAGAAGATCATTTTCAAGAGTCAAGTGTATTTAATATCTTCCCCTCTTCTCTTCCAAGTTCCCAGAAAACCTCAGCAAGACTCTGCAAACAATCTGTGGGTAACAGATGCTGACTGGCTGGAAAGCATTGCAGAGGTAGTTGCAGAGAGCTGCAGGTTTTACCCATGTTGCACATGCACTCCACAGCCATCAGTGCACACCTTCCACTTGACAGGACAGTGATGTGCACAGCATTTCCTCACCCCACAGATGGTGTAAGGGATTTCTGACACACTAACTGCAGCCCAGCAGAGTACCTCAACCCAGAGACAGGTCACATCATCGACACCACCACTGCAGCTGCACTCATAAAAACCCCACTGCAGAACTGACTTCTAGCAAATGCCTTATCACTCCATCAGTTAAAGCTATTGGCTGGCAGCCACAAAGATACTGAAAAGCAAGAATATTTGGTGACAGCATGGTTCGAAAGCATCTGTAGAGATTTCTGACTCACCTATGTAAGGTTCTACCTTTTAAAGAATTATCACAGACTTGGTAAACAGAGTGAGTGATCTTCTGCTGGCAAAAGTTTGATTACCTCTTACACCTTTTAATCTTATAAAGGCAACACGCAAAATAAAAACCAAAAGTATAAACACTCCCACAACCAACCAAACCAAAACAAAACTAAAAGCATCTTGAAATGGACATATATTTCCAGCAACAGCCTCACTATACAGGATGTATCATTGTGAAAACAGTTTGTGTGGGACAGACAAAACTGACAGTACAAGAAACTTAGCTTTGATTATAAAAAAGGTACAGACCACCAGCAGAGCAGGAATGAGGCTTCAACATAATTACCAGGGAGGCTGTAAGTGGCTCAAAGGTCTGGGTTTAATGGTAGCTTAGTCCTTTCAAGACAGCAACATAAGAGATCTAACGGCTTACATACGAAAGGCTCTGCTTTTGGAAAGTGGCAGGAATAACAAGAGAAGAAGTGATAGCATAACATCAGCAGTACCAAAGTGGGCTCACCTCTTTGGATGGCTGGTAGTAGGCACCTGTGAAATGTCACAGAAGTGACTTTGGAGCATGCCAGCAAGTTTGGGCCCACTTTAGCAGTGGAGCTTGAAAACTTGAAAAGGATATGGAGGAAACGGGCACACCTGTCCAAGGGATTCTGAGCCCAGAAAAAGCACCAGAAGTCAAAGCAATGTAGACTAGGATGTGACAAGGGTATATATTTTGAAGCCTTTAGGGACCAAGCAGTTTCTTGTGAACTGTACTGAAGAGGATAAAGAAAAAGAAAAGTATGGGAATAATGAGAGAGGAGAGCAGAGAGAAATCCCGGTGTTTAGGAAGGAAGTAATAGATGTAAGCACTGAGGATCAAACACAGGCAGACACCCAAAGCCAGACATATCCTCAGGGATAGGAGAATTAGTAACTCTCCAGACAATACCGACCCCTCGGACTCTGTTGTTTACACAGGTTCACTTCAGCCCTATGGTGACACAGCCATAAAAACCACAACCTGGCAGCTCCCCCGGGCCAGAGACACGAGGCTGAGCCCACGCCGAGGTCCAGGCACACTGTGGAGCGGGTTCTGGCCGGGCTCAGCAAGAGCAGGAGCCGCGCGGAGCCCCCAGCGCCGCGGCGCCTCCAGCAAGCGGCAGTGCTGGCTCGGCTAACCCAGCGCGGGGCCGCGCAGCCGGCCTGCTCCGCTCCCAGCCCCCAGCCCGGCCTGCTCTCCACGGGCACACACTGCCTACTTACTTTTTAATTAGATTTTTACACAAAAAGTGAAACAATTTTCTAAAATTCCTCTAATTACACTAAGATGCTGAACTGATTGTGAAGGGAATAGGAAATGAAAGCGACTCACCCTCTGAGGGAGAATTTTGTCAGCCATCTTCCTCCTCTTGGCACTGTACATTTTTTAAAGAAAAAAACACGTTACCATGGTGACAGATCTAGGAGTAACGAGGCCACCTGCTAAATTATCCTGACATCTCCACATGCTGGTGCACAGCTGTGCATGCATCAGCAAAAGGGTCTCACCCATGCCCAGGACCTTGTACCCCTTCTCTCAGCAGCCTGGGGAGGCAGTTAGGTAAGAACAAATCAGGGCTGTCTGTTATGCATCCTGGAAAGAAGTCTGTAAGTTCTTTGATCACAGCATCTTCTGTGGTGCAGGGTGGCAATATGCAAGTGCCTGTGCACACACTGCTGCTGGGCACAGACAAGCGTGCAGAGGACAGTCACACGTGGCGGGCACAGACACACCTGCGCCGTGCACATCTGAGTGCCTGAGAGCCTGCAAACGGCACGGCAACCTGTTCAACAGACTACAGGCATTTATTCCATCGTGCCCAAAATTCAGTGCTGAAGAACACACGCATATATGTGTGTATTTCATATGATGTATGAAAACACACACATATTCACACCCTTCCTTCATATGTACATACACACTTGTTTTACTCATCATACTTGCATGAGTGATGGATAAAGGTATAAGACCTTACATTTCCACATTTCTTCATCTTTATGAGCACAGATGTGGGAAGATGTATGTGTGCCTGCAGTGTGTATACATACTGTGTCCATACCCACACACAGGCACATTTCTATAGCTATGCTTTTAAAAACACATTTGTACTCGTGTACATAAACACAAATCCGTATGTGCCTGAGAAATGCTGCTGACAGGAAGACTGCCTTCAGATTCTAAGAACTGTTCCTGCACACCAAACCTGTCACCCAGCTTTCTCTAACAGGGGCCAAGAGGAAATTCAGGTCCCATCTCTTTAACTTGTAAGGCCTTTATCTTAAGCAGGAGATTGTTCACTCTGTCTGTGACAGACAAATGGGAGAAAGCAAACCAGCTGCTGCCACTCTGCCATGCCACAAGGACACCCCTCCTTTTCACACTGCAGGTCTGTCATCAACCACGGCCACATAAAAGTGGTTTCCGTGCATTGATGTGGCAAGGTCTCTCCTATGTTTGTTAATAATGAGCCAGGGCTGAAATACCAGATTCTTGAGACTCTTCCCCATGCCCACGTAAGCCAAGGCTGAGGAACTCTTTGTGCCAGGAGGTACAGCGGACAGAAAATTCAGTTACACCCAACTGAATAGGTGAACAATGTCCCTTTTGAAGTGTAGGAATAATGGGAATGGAATGTCACATGGTGTGAAACTCCAACACCTTCCCACCACTCACTAAATGAAATCTGCACTGAAACACTTCACAGAATCTGGAAGCAAAGGCTGAGCAAGCCCCAGCCTCCCAAAGGGATTGGGATATGCACGTACCTGCAACAACCCCATAGGCTTGCAAATAAAAAGCAAGAAAAAAAAACAAAGCAACACCCCCAAACAACTTGGATCTCAACCACTTCTTCAATAATCTCTTACAGAAATGAGATTTTTGTCTCCACCAAATCTGCCAAGAAAGGACAAGGGTAACTTTCTTGGCCCATGCTAGGAAACATGGAACTCATTTTACCCCCAGAATTGGACCCAAGGTGCCAGAAAAGTGTGCCTGAAAAACACATAATGGGAAACCCCAGGGAGGTGGAAATGAAAAAAGGGAAAACATTCAACACATTATCTGAAGGGAAGGCATGGCAGAAGAAACAGAGAAACTGAGTACCCAGGCAGCACTGGTGTGAACGGGGCTCAAGGCAGCAGGGATCACTGCTGGCTCTCAAACTAGAAACACTGAAGTTAAGAACAGGGGAGGGCAATTTTTTCTGTGAGTCAGGTCACCAACTTTTAGCAAATACTGTCCTCTAATGCTCCCTGGAAACTAGTTAGTGACTAAAGTTTACCTTAATTATCCAGCAGGGGCAATTTGTCAGGTTATATCCACCCTAGGACCTGAAGCATGGGCATTATTTTGTGCAGTTTCTTGGAGGTGCTACAGAATGTGCATTTTGGTTGGTGCTGGAAAAGGTCTCCAAGAGGTCTATGCATTGCTTGTGCTCACGTGCTGCACTCACACACATTCCTTCTGTGCTCAACCTTCTTCAATTGTAATTGATTAATACTGTCAAGATCAGTGTCCTTTCCAGATGCATCCCAGACACAAGCATTCCCAAATCTGGCTTGCTGATCCAAGGTATGTAACCTGGGCAGAGCAGGGCTCCTGAAGAACTGAGCTGAGAGAGTCATGTTTTATCTGTAGCTGGATTCCCTGCCACCACCAGAACACTGCCTGAAGCTGGATATACATCTACAATGATTCTGCAAAAGGCAGCCCACACAGATGGCTGCACCCTGTGTGCATGTGGATCCCACTCAACACTCAACACTGAGGAGGTCTAATGTGCTGCAAAAAGAAATTAGTTAACCTATTTAAGAGAGAACATATTCAGCAATGTGCAAGGTGGGCATATTTCAAAAAGGAAGTTCCACACAGAAATCCCTCTAATTCTATGAAATTACTTCCAGTGCATATTTATTTACTTTATATGTGAAAACACTTCGTACAACTGCAAGTTTTATGACCACTCTTCTGAGTGACCATAGTACAAGCATTCACGTGACAAACCAAAGTTTTTTCACTTGTGTCATTTACAAACTATTAGGTTAGCCAGTCAGAAGTCAGAGCAACTATACAGAACAGGCAACAAATAATACAATAATTGTACTATATTAGAAGAGAACTGCTCATTAATTCTAAAGGCTAAACATACTCAACAAATTTATGGCCTGACAAACCTGCAAAGTAAAAGCAGAATAACTACAAAACCAGACATTATTAAAGGTTGGTTTGTTGAAAACCATTCACAAACAAAAAGTAAAATTTACTAATGTTTTTCCTGCTTAAAAAACCATCAGTACATAGATCTTCTATTCTGTCTTATTGTTCTTAAAAGTCTTATCTACTGCTCAACAGGTACCATCTTTGTTTCCTCAAATTGTCCTCCTGTGTTTTCTCTCCAGAACACTCACCTCCTAGCTCGGTTCTGAGTAGCTTGCTGCTGCTGCTGCACTTGCTGCTGCACCTGCTGCTGCTGGACCTGCTGCGGTGCAGTGCGTTTTCTCGTCGTTTCCATCACGGTCTGGGGCATCCCGGGTCGCACCGAGGGGCTTCCGACATACGGGGGGCCTGGGGGACCCATGGGAGCCCCCTGATGGGGCATTCGAGCTCCTGATGGCATCCCAGGGCGCTGCAGGAAAAGCGAAACACAAAGAACAGCCCGTTTGGTTCCCCTTTCTGCAGCCACCAAGGCATTGGTACATGGTGTGACACAGGCCCCCGCAGGGTCCCCGTCCTGAGCACCCTGATAGCGCCAAGCAGCAGCACAAAGTGTGCCAGCTCTGGCACCGGCGTGTCTTGGATAGCGTGCAGAGCTATTCAGGGACAAAGCAGCCAGGAAACAGGGAGGCAAAATCCTGGCCTTGGGAAAACGCTCGGTGCTCAGCAGCACATCCAGACCAGGTCACAGCTGAGAGCTCTACCTGCAGCCCGGATGGAACAGCGCATGGCAGCGCCATGCAGCCTGCACGGCTGCAGCTCACGTGCTGCTGCGAGCTGTGAGCACACTCTGCTGCATGCGCTGCACTGCCCAGCAGCACCACAGTGGTGCAGCTCACGTGCTGCTGCGAGCTGTGAGCACACTCTGTTGCATGCACTGCACTGCTGAGCAGCTGCCAGCTGTGAGCACACTCCGCGGCATGCG
>JAWWEY010000115.1:20281-94112 GCA_035582745.1 Loriotus luctuosus
TGCATGCGCTGCACTGCCCAGCAGCACCACAGTGGTGCAGCTCACGTGCTGCTGTGAGCACACTCCGCTGCATGCGCCACACTGCCGAGCAGGCGGCTCTGAGCAGCCAGCCAGACACCAGCACGGGCAAAGCACCAGGATAAACATTTTCCACTGAGAGCCTTCTACTTCGCCTACACCAGACAGCAGTGTAAGTTCATAATGCAACACAAATCTTTTATAAAAAAGGTCATGTCTCTGATCAAGCCTTTAAAATTAAAAAAAAAAAAAAAAAAGAAATGGATGCAGTAGTTCGTCAGCAGCCCCTGCCTGCAGGCATTCTAACATTTATGTTGTCTTCTGCATGCTCTTGAGAGACACTGGGTCAAATCACAAGCTTATTGCTGCACAAGACACCCAGTAAATCCAATTCTGAATTCTAAAAGCTTATAGCCATCAAAGAAAACCACCAGTAAAATAATGACTGCCTGTAAAATGCAATTCAAAACAGAGAGATGAGCTTAGTCTCATACTGAGAATTATCTATATATATATATATGTCCACATATATGCAAAAATACAGACACACACACACACTCTAGGCATTTGAACCAGGATGAAAATAAGAATAACCATACAGCCAAAGTCCTCTGAAAGCCAAGTCCCTCTACAAAGTCTTCTAAGGAAACCAAGAGGCAATGGCACCCATTATGGATAAACAATCGGTTAAAGGATAGAAATGAGGCAAAAGTGATTGGTTCTGAAAGCAAAAGAAAGGCACATGTAAACTTCTACTGGGATGTCTCCTTTTCAGCATATTTAGAACAATCTGGGGAAAAAAAGAACCAAAAAAAGCCAGGAAAAAGCAAGGAAGGGAAGAAGTTTGTTGGAAATGCTAAGTTATTCATGTTGACAAGGACGAAGGCCAGCTTCAAGAACTGCAGAAGGGCTTTACGAGACAGAATGAATGCTTATAAGGAAGATGCAAATGTAGTTCAAGGCATATTGAACTGAATTACAAAAGGGGAAAAAACAATCCAAGAATCACAGACAAAGCAATGGGCCCTAAGCTGCTGTCCAGCAGAACCTTGTTTAAACAGACACTTCCAGAAAATATTGGTTCACTGGTTACTAGAGGTCAAAAAAAATCGTAAAGAAAAGAAGTAAGAGTGGAGGGAACAGAGGATATCAGTGTGCCATGGCCATGGTGTGTCCACAAATGAAGGTCTGTGTGCAGCTCTGGCTCCTGCAGCTCAGTGACAGCAGAGCAGAGCTGAAACAAGAACAGTGCATGGCACAGAAACTCTTAGCATATGGAACTGTATCCAGGGAAGTAAAGGTAAATACATTGTGACTTTTCATCTGGAAAGAGGTGATCCAAGGCGATCTAAAGGGGCATTTGCCAGAGCTCTGCAGAATCACGTGTGGCCTGGGGAGGACAGTCAGCTATTGAGTGTTCCCTGCCCCTGCCAGAATAGCAAACCCTGGCCATCAGCAGCAGAGGGGTCAGGCTCACAGACCACGGCAGGGGTGAGTTTGTCACACTGTGGTATCAGCCTGTGGAACCCTCTTCCAAAAGGGTGCTAACAACATGGAAGACATACTTGGCTCAAGAGCTGCAGACTGGGAAAGTAACTTGGGAGAAATACACTACTGGACTCCAAAATGAGATATGTGCACCCCTGAGGGTATGCCAGCCAGTCCGCTGGGGGCGGGAAGAAAATATTTGATGCAGTCAACATATATCATTATTTTTAAAACTTTATATCATCTTTATCTCATAATTTCTATGATTTCTAAATATTTATATATGTATTATAATAAAACATAGTTCTAAAAATAATCTGGACCCGCATCTCCAAATTAACCATCCAAATTCACTATAGCTCCCAAAGCCCAGCTCAGTGCCTTCCCTGATCATCACAAGTCTGAGATATTCCTCATGCTTGTATCTATAAAGGAAACTGGAGAAAGGAGAGGAATGGATGACCAGCAATGGGCTATAACTGGTGCGGACAGAGAAGCAAGGCAGGAGGGTGGAGAGTCACCAACACAGGATCCAGGCAGGGGAATTCAGCAAGTGTCCATGTAAGAAAGCAATGGCAGGTGCGAGAGAGCAGCATGCAGCAGACAGACCAAACTGCAGCTTTGTGCAAAGCTCCAAATGCCTTCTCCCAAGAACAGCTGGAAGAGAACAGCACTCTCTGTTCCCGTGTATGAGCCCCAACCCTCTGACCCAGGCAGAGCCAGCAGACAGAAATCGCCCAGAAAATGCTTCTCTCTTGAGCCTGCACTGAGATCTGTCACCTGTCAAGCCACACACTGTGGCCTCCCTCCAGCAAAGCGCAGAGCACCGGGCAGCTGCTGCCTGTCAGTCAGCTGGGGACAGCTGACGGGCACCCAGAGGAGCCGGATCCTGAGCACAGCCCTCTCACGGAGACTGACTGGCTACAGGGGTAAAACTGAGGGCCCACTTTGCTGCTGCTCTAAAGGACAACTCAAGGCTTGAAGAACAAGGTCAGCAAGCCAAACCTACTCTCAGTCTTGGTCTTATGTTTTTGAACTTCCTTCAGTTTCCTTTGTTAAGCACTAAAATAGAGAAACAGAGAAAGGACAAACATGGGAAAAGAGAGGCAGCTCTAGCAAAAGAACATTTGATCTCATCCCTGGACCGCCTCATTCCTTCGCCTGTTCTCATGTTCCTACCTCTGAAATCACTCATAGATAAGGTATTACTCACTATGCAACTGTCTTCCTGCTGCAAGCCCACCAGACTCCCAAGATACAGAAATGCTTTATCTATTTAAACTTTGATAAAAGAAGAACATACAAGCAGTATCCCACCATACCTAAAAGCTTATTTTGCTCTCAAACACATGTGCGATACAAGAGAGTGATGGACAATACTTCAAAATTATCACAATAGTGACATTAAAAAAGAAAAGTCTTCATACTAAGGAGTATCCCAATACCATTATGGTTTTTGAAAGAGATCTTGAAGGTGCATCTATCTGCAGGTTAGGAACTGTCTCTCCCCCTCTACCTCAGCAGGATGGAATCTACCATAAACAAGAAGCATCCATAGGAAACACTGCAGTGCAAAACAGCACTGATACATCCTCCTTCCTGGAAAATCATCTACCTGAGACCCCCATCCCTGACCCATCTCTGTTTGTACCCACGGTCCTATCTCCTTTTTACCCCCATTGATTCCATTTGCACGCATTATTCTGCACAAACACCTCCCTGGATGGAGGGCAAAGCCACTGTTGGCCAGAGGAAATGAGCAAGACCACAGCCTGTCCCCAGCTGAAAGGACCACTCCACGGCTCTGAGAACGTGAAGCAGAAAACAGAGCATCAAGGCAAAGACACAAAGGCACACATTTCATGCAGATATACTGGTCCCCAAGAGTTCTGCCCACTGCCTGTGTACATGTACACAGCCCAGCACTGCTCTGGCTGCAGCTGTTCACAGCTGAGCACGCTGTCAGTACAGCAGGACAGCACCCCTGACGCCTGCAGCCCTGCGCTGCCATCCACGGAGCAGCTTCCTGAGCTGCTGTCTTCCTTGCCTCAACTTCTGTCACACCAGAGCTCTGCCTCTGTCCTCTCTGCCATCCTGAAGTGCACTTCTGTCTGACAGCAGTAACGAGACAACCTCAGAGCAGTGTTTTCCTATGTTCTTCTACTGCGGAGTCTTTTCTCGGGGGATGTGCATCACAGCAGTCAAAACACAGAGCTAGAAAAAAGGAGTCCTGTCTGGACATACCAGCAAAAGGAAAATAACCCAGAGAACTGACAAGTGAAAGTAAAGGAAAGCGTCAAGAAAAGTAAAGAAAGAACACCTACAAGAGGCCTCAGAAAGACTGAACAGAGAGCCAAGAGTTGCTGCATTGCAGCTGAGTGCTGAGCTGCACCTACAGCAACCTCCTGTCCCGACAGACTCCATCCACCCCCTGTCCCGACAGACTCCATCCACCCCAGCAACCTCCTGTCCCGACAGACCCCACCCACCCCCTGTCCCGACAGACCCCACCCACCCCAGCAGCACACAGGTGGCTCTCACGGCTGGCTCGTGGGGAACAGCCAGCAGCTTCTTGTTAACAGGGACACTGACAGATTCTGAGAATAACCACCACCACCAATACACAAACAGCACATCTCTTAACTAAAGAAGAGCCTCCAAGAAAAATTGAGAGACTGTTTAAAAGGGCCTGGAGTGACAGAACAAGAGAGAAGGGCTTCATACTGACAGACAGGAGGTTTAGATTAGAAGAAAATTCTTTACTTATGAGGGTCATGAGGCCCAGGTTGTGGCTGCCCCATCCCTGGAAGTGCTCAAAGCCAGGCTGGATGGAGCTTGGAGCAATCTGGTCTAGCAGAAGGTATCCCTGCCCATGGCAGAGGGGTGGGACAAGATGATCTTTAAGGTCCCTTCTAATCCAAATCATTCCATGATTTCTATAGGGCATAAACACAAGCAAGAGGAGATATCTCATGCTGTCTGGAAGTAAGAATGAGTAACTAGAAGAACACTAAACCCTTAAGAAATTTAGACTAGACTGATACTGTGTGATGGCAACAAGTTTCTGACTGCACAAATGGTTTCCCAACTAGATGTGTTGTTTCAAAATGGGCTCTTAGAAGTGCAACAAATAAAACTGGTACAAGGCTTCTCAAAAATATAGAAGTTACTTCATGAGTTCCCCTTTCTAATGTCTATGAATCTTTCAGAGGCTTAGTAAACTGAAACATCAGTATGGCAGTTCTTGCTTCCTGCCATATTCACCTTCCTCCATTTCCCAAAAGCCCTCAGTCTGTAAGTCCAGGAGTTCCAGGTACCACACACTTTAATACGATCTTCACAACAATCCAGAAGTCTTTAACTAGGAAAACATTCCATTCACAGAACTGTGAATTGGAACACCAGATTAAGTTCAGTTCTATTTCATGCACGTCTGTTCACAGTTCAGAATAATCTGCCACCAAGTTCAAGTGGTGCACTTGGATGGAACCAAAAGAAAAAAGCCAAGAAAATCTTTGGAATTGAAACAAATAAACCTTACAGACCAGTTTTGCATTCCACTACTCATCATACCACTGCTGTGATCTAATGTACAGAAGGGATTTTGTGTGAAGAACTACCAGAATGCACCTCTTGAAAAGCATGGCTTTGGGAGGGAGAGGAACAACAGACCTCTGCAGCACCATGACTAGCTTGTAGAGAGAAGAAGCAGGGCAAGAGCTCGTGGTCTCTTCCCTTACAATAATCAAACAACATTGGCAGGATCAGATAATTCCTCATGCAAGATAAGCTGAAAAAATTTCTGACACAGAACACTGACTGCTAGAAGCTCAGAAGGGTTCAGGAAGATAGCATTAGACTGACATCCATAAATAAAATCCACACAGAGGCACACCACAGAGGGCAGCTCTGGGTCAGAAAGCTCCCAAGCTCCAAATCAGAGCATTCATATGAAGGATCACCAAGGTTTTGCCTTGTTCCTGCACTTCCACGCTGCCTTTCACTGCCCCCATTCTAGGCACGATACTGAACTAAACCATCATCTGACTATTTTCACAGTCCTACAGTATTTTTTTTAGAAAGAGAAGAGCAATTCAAACATCTCACAGATCCATTGTATCCATAGACCTACATTATTTAACAAGCCCATACTACACAAAATCACATTGATCTCAATGAAAGCCTCGACTAGCATGAATTATTTTATTTTCTTCATTATGCATCAACCTTTTTCTATTTGACAGTTTGAAATCAGTCCATGGCTAGAAAAGGACAAACTTTCAATCTCTACCAGCAGCTTGCTCACACAGCTGAACATTGTACAAGGTTTTCACTCTAGCTGTCCCCTGCAACTACCTTCCCAATCAAATTCCTTGCCACAAGGTTTCTTGACTTCTCCAGGCTGCCCCAAATCCTCCTTGCTGGCCACAACAGGAACATGCACACAGCAAAGCAGTGCCTCCATTCCAGGCCCCATTCCCTGAGGATGCCCTTGCAGAGAGAAGCACGCAGGGAGCTCTGTGGTACAAAGTGGAACAAACTGCCCAAAACAAACACTTCATGAGGCTCTTTTCTAGCCACTCCAGTGTTAGCTGCCTTATGCTCTCACAAGACAGTACCTACACCCATGACAAAAGAAAAATTAGTAGGATATTTTTCATTAGCAAAGTTCTACTTTTTTCAAGCTTGGCCATACTCTCTGCACCTCACTATTGCCAGCAGTGATCTCTACAACCCTGTGACTGAGTGGGGGGAACAGTCACATTTATTCACTTAAAACTAAAACAGAAAACTAAACACAAAACTAAAAACACCATTCCATTTTCAATTTCCCATCCTAATAAAATCTCTTTAGTTTTTGTAATATACTGAAATATGAGTCCTTGAGGTCATGCAGTTCTTCCTCCTCTCAAAGAAGTGCTACCAGTATCTCCATCATCTTTGATAGATGTTTACTTCTTTAACCAGTACCCAAGAGCCTCCAATGACAGAGATTTTACAATTTACACAATCAGTCTCTCTACTTAGAGATTATAAATAAAACCAAAAATACCCCTATTCCCTCACTGATGAAGCCTTCAGAGGTGTCCCACTACTGCTGCCCTCTGAGTTTCCAGTATTTTGGCTTTTTAGCCATACAGATTACAAAACCAGAAAAGCATTATTGTAAGTATATGCCACGGATTTACAATTGCTTCTTCATTATTCCCTGCACCACCTTCCAATCAGGCTAACAGCTCATGTGATTTCTTATTAGTTAGACACTAGGCAGCTCACTGGACATCCAAGCCTTTCTCCTGAAGAGTGGCATTTCATTTAAACCCACCCTGTATCAGAGATGCAAAACTCATATATGAAATTCATTGTTTAGCCCTTTTTCCTAATCACTGATAAATCTGTTCTAGACCCTCCATAACCATCAGACTGTTGTTTAGTCTGTTCTAACACTGACGAGTTATTTATCATATATATTAAATATCTGTTTACATGCTGGCATGCTCTGACACTCTTCTTTCACTGCTGTAAATGCCATTTCATATGAGAGAGTTTATGTATTCACCATAAAATCCTAAGACCAAATTTGAGAAGTAGATAGCCAAACAAAAAGAGGACTGAGGACAAGGAAAGCAGTCGCATCAGCGACACACAGGTTTGTGTGAATTAGCAATCTCGGAGTGGAACTAATATTAAACTGCAGAGACTAGCAGCAACTATGAAATAACACCTATTAGCAGAAAATAAATACAGATGAGGACTTCCATTGCCACAGAGAGCTTCCTAAGCGTAGGAGAGAGGACAAAGACCAAGATCACCACGGGAAAAAGAAGGTGATTTGAACTGACAGCAAGTGCATGGTAAATACAGCCATGACTCCAGAGCTAAGAAAGGCACATAGACCTTTGTAGGGTATCTGGTGGATAAAAGGCAAGAAGATTGGCTTTGGAAGGAAGATAAAGTGGGAACAGGAAAAGGACACAGCAGCAGATGACAAAGGTCAGAACAAGGGCAGAAGAAAATGAACCTCTCAGCAGGTTCCTGTGTGCAGATGACACAGCCAAGGTCACCGGCACAAGGCACCGAGCACCGGCTCCTGCAACCCAGTCACAGGAGGACAGACGTCTGGACAGGAGTCCTGACAAGACCAGCACCACGGGCCTTCTCAAGACTAAACAGGCAGATACCTGTTTGAGCAAGAAAAAGACAAGAGAGAAAGAAACAAAGAAAAAGCAGGGGAGGGAGACACAGGCAGGAACCATTTAAGGGATGCAGCCAGCAATGAGGCCTGTGGCAGGGACTAGAGGCCAGAGGAAACAGAGCAAAGTAATGACCTGCACCAAGACTAGTGACTCGTTCAACAAAATGTAAGGCAACAGCTGGACAGCTAGAGAAACGTCCAAAAGACTGCCTGAAATGCACTGCTGGAGAGCAGCAAATGCATTGATAAAAATATAATAAACATCAATGTGGTGATTAAAGCCATATTTGTCCATACAAATGCTAGAAAAACAGAGGAACAACAAAAAGGGACTAAGTACAGCATGAAGCCTTTCGGGGGGCAGGGCAGGGGCAGGGGGGGAATTCTTCCCACAAAAATGATGTGCAAGACGTTGATGAACCTGAGCAGGAGTAAAAGCATAGTGAAAATAAATAACTGAAAGAGATTTAACCTTTCTAAAAGCCTAGCTGCTAACCAGAGGGGTAACAAACTATCAAGGTCTCAAGAAGGAAAGAATGAAGCATCCCACTTGAGAGTTTTAACCTAAAGATTTCACCTTTCAGGGGGATCCCTTCTGCCTGGGACAAATGAGGAAGAAGTCGTCATCTAAGCTGGCAATATGGAAAAGCACAAAAGCAGGATCAGGAGCACAAGAGCAAAGGGCAAAGTGACCTTAGCCAAGGAACATACGTTTCCAGCAAGATCAAGTGAATACAAGAGCTAAGTGCCCATAGGAAATACTGCAAAATTATCCTGTTAATTTAAGTGTCAACAAAGGAAAAAAGATTTCTCACAATATTCTACCTGTTTGCTTCTCCCCATTTTTTGAGGGGGGAGAGAAAATAATTTTCAATAACCAAATTATATAATGTTATCATAGAATAAAAAAGTTAGGCATTTGAAAAAGAAATTGGTCCCTGAAATTAGAGCAGAATCTGACTCCAAGAAATTCCACTAAAGTCTGCTATGCAACTTGATTTTTCAATGAATTAATTCAGGTGTTGACACACTTTGGGTGGCAATAAAACAGAGGAGCCCACGCTAGGCAAAATCAAGGTAATGGTTGGCATGGCACATTCTCTTATTTGGCAGGATACAGGGCCTGGAGAGATAAAATGAAATGATAGCTTTTTTCATCTTTTTAAAGTAACAGAAGAATGACTGCCCCAACCCATGTTTTGATCAAAACGATCAAAATGATGATGAGGAAGAAACTAAAGGAAAGAACAAACCAGGCACCAAACAGAACTAGAGGAGACAATAATGAAGGAAAGGAGAGGGTGATACAAGAGGTGTTCAGGCACCAGGACAACAGCCAAGAAGCCCAACCTCGGCAGCAAGGAGCAGGAAGATACACACAGATATCTCAGGCTAATGCTTACATTCAAGTGAGATGCCACTAGCAACAAACTCCCGGGGTAGAAAAGGCAGACTCTCCTGGCATCCAAATAAGTAATGGAAATGAGTTCTGCTATACTCATTCCAGTATAAATTAAACATTTCCCAGGCTTAGGAGCCCTGCATGCTGCTTTCACACGAAGGCCAGCTAGATGTGGAATAAGCAAATTCCCATAACTATTTTTGCCACTCTTCTCGATACTAAAGGAAGAGCACTGGTGTGCAAATGCCAAGGGAAACTTTAGGAAAGGCAAATTATCCCATCTGCCACCCTCCCAACTTGCTTCTGGCTCTGCTCAGGTACAGCCATGGCAATCCAGACCACCCTGACAAACCCACACCTGAAGCACTGCTACCACCTGTACAGCTGCTCTGCATGTGCCCCGAGCAGCTGCCAATCTCACCAGCCTGCTCCTGTTCCCTGGCACCACACAGCTCTGCACAGCTCCCACCACTGCACAGGGCCACCCCAGAGCCCCCCGCCGTGCCAGACCCTCCATATCCAGGATCCAAAGGACACACACAGGATCCCACACATTTGGAGCAAGCCTGCATCAAGGAGACACCTCAAGAGTCTGCCCTGAGCCCCACAGGTGTCTGTGACCTCTGTACAAGAGCCCCCACCCCATGTCTTCAAAAAGGTGTCACAGGAGATGCCAGGATCCTCAAGAAAGAAGCACTCGGGAATATCAGCATCCAAATAATATTACATTCCTTTGGGCTCTTTAACAGCCTTATTTCTGTTCAATGTGTATCAATGCTAGAAATCCAAATGTTATAAATGGTGACTGCTCTCAGACACTAGAGTCATTTAAAGAACGTTTCCAATGGCAGCAACACAGGGTAAGCATTTCCCCTTAAATGGAGATCGGAGACCTGATTCTTAAACAAAAGCTGGAACATTTTTAAAGACCTGAAGGATTGCTTTAATTAAGCATGGCACCCTGAAATTCTCTCGTGGGTGAGTTTCCATAGACTGTTACAGACCTGCAGAGCTAATCTCTTCAAGCCCCTGAAAGTCACCTGTTAAGTAGCCAGAGGATACAAACGAGCCAAGACTGGAGCCAAGAACCAGAGGCAGCACCCCAAGGCTTCATCAGGCTCTCATCAGAATTGTTTTTCAAAACACAAGTTTGATTACAGAACAAAGTGTCCTACAAGCCCATATGGGTTAGATCCAGTGCAGATTCTGCACCACGATCAGGCTGAAAAGCATGCTATTCACCATTCATGGAGAATCACAGCAAAAAGCACAGCACACATCCCCCCAGACACAAGCCTGTATTAACAATGAATCAGTGCATAGGCTGGGGCTTCTACAGAGCCCAGTGTTCTCCTGGTGAGGCAGCCACCAGCGCCCCAGGAGCACACTGCAGGAGCTGATCCAGCCCAGCACAGAACCTCCAGTTTCCACTCATCCCTCTATTCAGAGCCAGCCAGCTCACTAACTTTCCCGACTCACCACCCCATGGACCAGAAACTCAAAAAGTTTGCTTTTCGTAGCTTTGCGAGCCCCTCCTGTAACTTCATCTGTAGCCATCGGGGTCTGCTCAGCCTCTCTCACTCTCTCTCTTCCTCTTTCTTTCCCTTTTCTGCCTTTTTCTCCAACTCTCCCCTCTGAGTCCTGCTGGGCTCTCACACTTCTAATAGCACGGAGTGGGGAGGGGGCCCCTTCAGGGCCTTCCTGACGGCCCACTCGCGCTCAGCCTCAGCTGCTGCATTCCTCCACTGATAAGCCAGAAATAGTTTGTGCTGCCGGGCTCTGTCTGTTTACTCTGCAGGGACAGAAAATCCAGCTTTTTAAACCTCTCTGTCCAAACAGCAGAGATAAGCAGGAGGCAAATTGAAAAACACGTCTCAGTTTTCCCTGGTAGTGCTGCAGCCTCTCCTCCTCTGCATCAGGGATGGGAAATTCTGGGGCAAGGGGAAGGGGGAGGGGGCAACTTCAGCAGGGACATAGAGCTCAGCACCTCGCAGAGATGTTTTCCCATTAGAAAATGCAGCAGGCGAGCAGTGGTTTTCCCTTGCTCCCACTGCTCCTCCCGCACTGCATTTCCAGGCCCTTTCCCCAGGGACCTGGCAGGCAGCACACAGAAACATTCGCTGGCAGCATTTCCAGCATGAGAGACGAGAGCTAACCCCTCTGGACAAGAGAGAAGCAGCGGGAGGCCGGAGCTGGGAACAGGGAGGGACAACATGTGGAAGCGAGGGGAAAGAAAGCGTGTGAGATCAGCAGAAGAAGGGGGCGGGGGGCAGCATGGCGGCGCAGCTCCCACGGCTTGTTTGCAACCCCCACTGCCGCCACCTCTCCCCAGTGACCACGCTCGGGATGCTCTGCTGCCACTGTGACGGAGCCTCCAGAGACCCCAGGCTGACTGACAGACGCGGACAAATTATTAACACCGCAGCTGCTGTAAGACATCACCAGCTCACTGCTTGTCACACAAAGCCCTGCACGACAGCGTGTGACATCCCAGGACACTGCTGGGAAGGTGAAGCCCAAGGGGGAAGGGACAAGAGAGCAGCAGCCCAGCCCCCGGCGGCGCCGGCAGCGCGGCGGCCATTCCACGAGCAGAGCGCGGCTGCTCCGTGATGGCCGAGCCCGCAGCGAGGGCCCGGGGCACCCATCTGCTTCCCGCAGCTCACCGGGGCCCATCGTCCCTGCTCTCCCTTAACACAGCAATAGGCGAGATGTTGCCAGGTTACAAGAGGGGCTTATTCTATTCCTCTGCTTGAAATTCTTGTCTAGGGGCTGTGAATTTTCTGGCAGGACTGCAAACAACAGGATCAAATCAGAAACAAAATTATTCTGCCCTCATCCAATAATAAAAACAAGCACAGAAAAGACACCGCATTGACTAGCAGTGAAGGGCAAGCCATGAAGGTCACACGGCCTTCTGAACATGGGGGTGAGGACAGTGACCTCCACGGAGTTTTAGGGTCACCCCAATCTAAGTGCTAGTGTGTGGCAACAGCCCGAGGAATCACAGAAACTTAGGGTGGGTGAGTGTGGTTATCGCTCCCCCTCTCAGCCCCTCAGAAGGAATATGCCAAACAAATCAACATAGCCTTGCCTTGTTTTGTGCTGGAAGAATTCCTTAAGTTCTAGCTGAACTAAAGGCACGTACAACCTGGAACCAACTGCTGCATGTCTGGTAGACGTGGTCATGTCAGGTTAACTTGATCTGGAGGGCTTTTTCCAACCTAAACGACTCTAAATTCTGCATGCCAGCGTGACTGGCAAGGCAGCATGCAGCTGGTATCTGCCATGTTTTTAGACCCCAGATTGACACAGGAATGCTGGCTCCCATCATGGGAGCCCCTTCCCTGCTCCCGGCAGACACCGTGCATTTCCCTCACAGTCTGCGCTAGCTGTGGGTGCCGCACTGAGCGGCGGTCTCAGCAGTCCCGGCCGTGGGGGCACCGGCCCCGGCCCGTGCGGCTGTTCCCCCCCGGCGGGGAGCCGTGCGAGCCCCCACCGCGTGAAACGGCACCAAGGCCGGGCCGCAGGGCTCCTCCGGCAGCCGCGGTAACGGGCCCGGCGCGGGCAGGGGTGGCGGCGGCTCCGGCCTGCGGCGCGGCGCGCGGTCCCCCCTCGCGTCCCCCCGCGCTCCGTCGCCAGCACCATCGGCACCGAATGGCAACGGCGCGCCCGGCACGGGCAGGGCGTGCGCCTGCCACNNNNCCGGCCCCGCCGCGGGCGGGCGAGGAGCGGCCCGGGCCAATCCGCCTGCCCGGGGCCGAGCCGGGCCGGGCGAGCAGAACCGCGGCGGGCGCAGCGCGGCCCGGGGCGCGGCGCGCGCATGCCCGGCGCGGCCCCGTGAAGGTCAGCGCGGGCCGGCGGGGACGCGCGGGCGGGGGCGCTTTAACCCCTCCCGCGCCGCGCCCTCACCGGCGCCGCCCGCGGCCCGGGGAGCGGCACCCGGCTGTCACCGGGCCGGGCTGAGCCCCGAGCCCCGGCCCTTTGTCCCCCGGCCGGAGCCTGCGCTCGGCTGCGCGTTTCAGGGTTCTCTTACTTTTCCCCGTAGGTGCAGATACGGCATGGAGCCGCAGCCGCCCCGAGCTCCATCAAGAGCCACTAAGTCCCTTCTGGAGCAGGAGGACATTCGCTATGAAGTGCTAGTAATTTAAGCTGAAAACCATACCATATATATTGTAATCTATCTGGATGTTCTTCACAGACATCCAAAACCAGGTTTCCTTGAACATCAAATTCCAAGGCCAGCCGCTTGAAAATTAAGGAATGGCAGCCGTGCTTCAGCCGTTGACTGAGTAAATGTAAAAAAAAAAAAGTTTAAAAATCCTGTAATAATAAAAACTCAGCTCTTAGCATGACAGTAGTTCTCCAAGCACTTTAGGAAAATCAGTACATGCAGCTCATGTTTTGCAAATGGAAAACACGGTACAAATGGATGGAAGTGACTTGCCCAACATTACCTAGCTGAGAATGAGACCCATTTCCTGTGATTCTTCAACCCTTCACAATAGTGTCCAGGAAAACTACTGTGTGAGGCATTTGCACAAAAGGGTGAAGGTTACTATGCAAGAATGTGATTTCCCATATTAAGAGAAACAGCATATAATTTTATTTCAAATTGTTTAGTTTTCTATTTTTTCAACTTTTTTTCCCCCAATAAAAGTGTAGAAAATAGCTGCCAATGTTATTTTAAAAGGTGACCGATTTAACCCAAGTGATCCCCAACTGCTGCAAGTACCCTGGCAGCTCCCAGCCATCTCTGCCCTGGAAGCTCTCTGTGCCACCGGGCTCTGGGCAAGGCTTGTGTTCCTGCACTCATTCCTGAAGGCTGAGCACACGCTGGGGCCTCATTCATACTCACTTTCAGCTCGCTTCATGCCCATTCCCAGACCACCTCACTTCAGAGAATGGCTCATCTCCTTCCCTGGTGCTTCCCGGGGCACTGGGAGCCCACTTGGTGCACGTGGTTTGGTTTAACTTCTGCTCTTCAGGGCTTTTCAGGCTGTTAAACTAAGATGGTCTGATTAGAAAAGAGATGAACCAAGTTGTTTTAGGGAGACGTGTTTGCTGCTACTTGCCACTTTTTGGTCTGTAGGTAATTACAGAAGTAATGAGGGTGCTGATTGCCTTAAGCAGGTGTGGCTTCCCTCACCCAAGTTTCACTTAAGTCAGCATCGCTCTTTTCAATGAAACTTTGAATATTTGCAACAGTTTTGGAACGGATGCAATGTGGCATAGAAGACATGCTGGAACCAAAAAATATCCCAAGGCAGAGGTCTGTTAATCTAAAGAAATGTCCACTTGTTCCTGAGTTCAGAATTATTCAACAGTCTCATTAACAATATGGATAATGTACTTAGAGAACATGCTTGTTCAATTTCCTAGCAACATACAGTTTGGAGAGGTTACAAGTTTGCTACAAGAGATTATCAAAATTAAAGTCCTGAGGACATGGAGATATGTCCTGGTTTTTTCAAACCACAATTCAACCAAACAGTGCAGGGTTCCACATAAGGATATAAATCAGCAACTATCTAAACAGGAGATGGAGAACTGGCTGAAGAGACTTTTTTTTCAGAAAAAACATCTGGGGATATGATAGATGGTGAGCTGAATGTGAGTTAACAGCACTACACTGTCACAAAATAAACAGACAAACCCCAGGAGATAGGAGACTGCAGGAATGCTGCCCCACTGCTCTCATCCCCTTGGTGGCAGCACAGGCACTGACAACAGTACTCTAGGTTCTGCATTTTTCCTCATTCCATCTCTCCTCCTCCTCCTCATCCCCTGAGCTCTCCAGGCCACAAGCTGTTCCAGCTCAACATTTCCTTAAGGTTGAAAAATTAAATGTTGCCAGAATTGCTGAAGAACTCTTCCAAAGCAATTCTGTCGTGGTATGAATTGTCAGTGTCTCATCCAGAGCAACCTCTGCAGTCAGGGGCTCTGTGCATCAGGGGAACGTGGCAGAAAACAGGAAACCAGGAAGGTTAAGGAAGGGCAGCAAGTGTGACAAGAACTGTAAGGGCCAAACAAGAGAAAAAGAAAACAACAATCGTCAGGTGTCCAAAAGGCTGCTGCAAACATAGGGCAGAGCTGCTCCCCACACACAGAGCACAGGAAATAACAGCTTCAATTTCTCCCAGGAAGATTATGTCAGATATTAATGAGAAGCACAGCAGTGACAGCAGAGATATTCTGAGAGAGTTTGTCCAGCAAGAATGGGACTCCTCATCACCAAAGGTCTTTCAAGAACAGGTTAGCCAAGCATCTGTGCAGAGTGATGTAGGTGGTGTGGATTGTGACTGCAGACAGGACACAGCACCAGCTGATTTCCAGAGATTCCTTTTGCCTTATTTCCATACAGAAACTGAAATTTTGTAACACAGAGGTTCCTTTCTCTCTTAGGCCTTCCCAGTACTTGTTTCTAAAATCTGTCAGGGAGGGAGGAAGGAAGGTTCCAAACATCATTGTGAAGAGGTAGAGAGAGAAACTTATTTCATGATTATTTTAAAAGTAATCAAAGGCAACAGCAGGGATGCTAAAAGACAGAGAAATATATCAAATATATATGCAATATTATAGGATACAAAATAATGAGTCATCAGAACTATCATCAACCACACTAATATTTTAGTCAATTCTGTTTAACCTCATGGTAAGCTGTCTAGTTCTACCATGCCTTTACCTCCACTGTTCCATCATCACCATCCCTTTTTGCACTGTGTGCAGCAACAGCTGTGCACAAACAGCTTCAAACATCCAAACAAAGAACCAGAGCACTGCAAGCAGCAGCCACAATCCTCACCCTCTAAGCCAGGGCCAGGCAGAGCTGCAAAGTGTGAGAGGTTGGTAGTAAGACTTTGGTCCTGGAAGGAGAAGAGTTGGGAACACAGATTTGAATTTTTCAGAAGTGAATGAAATAGAGGAATTCTTGGTGGGTAATCCTGAGGGAGCAGAGAAAAAGACCTGTCAACAACTACCCTCAAACCAACTGCCCCCTAGTGCAGAAAGTGTATCTTCCTGATATGTGGTGGTCAGAATGATGGCTTTGGGTGCACTTGGTAAGAGCACCTAGAATATTCACTGCTGCCACTCGCTGACAGGACAGAGCTGAGGAACCACTGGTTCTTCCCAATGAGAGTGCTGAGGCCCTGGCACAGCTTGTGCAGAGAAGCTGTGCCTGCCCCATCCCTAAAAGTATTCCAGGCCAAGTTGGACAGGGCTTGGAGCAACTGGGTTTACTGGTTGGGCTGGAGAGTCCCTTCCTACTCAAACCATTCTACAATTCTCTGATTCTGTGTATAATCAACAGCAACCACATCACATCTAACCCTTTCAGATATAAGTTTATTGCACAACACTTTAAATCTTGGTATTCCTTCAGGATAGCTGCTAAAAACCCAAGTTCTGGGGTTTTGTGACTACTTTCATTTACTCTTATCAACATTGTCCTTAATGGTCCTGTGTGTCTAATGTTTATGCTTTGAAGCATTTCTACATAACTGACACATCCACATTCACTCTTCCTTTTGCCAGACTAAACAAGTGAAACTGTTATTTGCCTTCTTAAAATTCTGTACCCATTTCTCATAATTCTATCTTTCCTGTCTGTTGTCTTATATATCAAGAGTTGTTGTCTTACATATCAAGAGTTCTATTATCATTATAGTGCAAGGATTCCATATCACCAGTTTCATACCTCCTCAATGTTTCTTGTAGGCATCTCCTCTAAGCACTGACCACTCCTGCTCCTTGCAGCAGTCATCTAATTCCAGTTCCCACCAACCCACTCTTTTATACCACTGTTCTTATTGGCTGCAGGTGTGGCCTGTTATCATCCGGCCTGCTCCTAATCTTTAGTACTTGGTTCAGCTGCAACTCTTTTAGGGGATAAGATGACATTCCACACCATCTTCATTTACCCATCCTGTATGCCCTACAGCTGTCAGTGCCAGTTAACCTGGCTGGAACAGGGGCAGACAGAACTGTACCTCCTGTGCCCAGGCCACATGCTCATGTGCCATCAAGACTTTTCTCACAAGCAGAAACCTATCAAACCTCACCAGGCTCATAGCTGCCCTCCACAGCATCCTGACAGTGACAGCTCCACGTGCTCTCCATGTTCTCTGAAGTCCCAGGCTGTTTCTCCTTCTGAAGCACTGTCATTAGATCACTCCTGGCATGCAGTGCCTGCTCCTGTGGCAAGGCCCCAGGTGCATGGCTGTGCCTGTATTGTCACCAGATACCAGCTGGTTCTGTTTGTGTAGCTCCCAGCAAGCAGTTCTTCCCATATAACCTGTTCTCTTCTGCTTCAACAATACCCATTTGCATCAGCAGCACATTTCATTATTACACTGCCTATTTTTGTGCCATGGGCATTAGTGAAAATATTAAATGGCACCCTAGAGAAATCCTGAAGAAACTGCAATGTCTTTTGTGTCTTCTTTACTGAGCTCCTTCCCTGCTCTGCAGTTGTGCTTTACCTGTCTTCTGAGTCCCAGCCAGACGTTCAGATCACTCTGTATCAAAGGCTTCACTCAAGTCTGGACAAGAAAGACACTGATTCCTTTGTGAGGAATCAATCTACTTATCTGGGAAAGAGCAGTTTAGTAAACTTAGGCTGCTTTTTCATACCACACACACCCTTCTCATGTTCAGTTATTTTGTCTTTCAAAAATAATTCTTGAGCCTTGCATGGACTTAGGATGAAGGTAATGCATCTGCCTAGAGTCCTCTCGCCCTTCTGCATTGTCAGAAAACCTACAGGATTTCCTATTTGTTTGTCAGGAGTCCATTACAGTTCATTTTGATTAATACTAGCAATGCTAAGAATTATGTCCTATTCTCACTGAAAGTCATTTGAAAAGTGTCTGTAGTTTTAGCAAATCAATAGTAAGTAAATATGGACTGAAGGATGTATTCATAGGCAAAGCTGCTTAGGGATCGAGCACTAGGAGGCTGGAGAAAGGACAGAACCAAAGAAGGAAAACAGAGCAGTCTTGGCATGGATTGGCTCATAAATTCAGGTCCCACTTCAGCTGAACTGGAGGGACAGTTAACAGGGGAATACAATCATGTTGGCCTCAGAACATGATGGAACTGAGAGCAAGCAGTAGTGGTGATCGTAACAAAAACTGCATTGCCAGACAAGGCAAAATGTCTTTTCAAATTATTTTATTTGGCAGAATAACTACAACAGTTACAGACTACTCCAAAAAGTCAGCGTTAATCTCAAACAGTACATCATTACAGCAAACAATGGCTTTGGAAAAAAAACCAATGGCAGCTAGAGGGAAATGGCAAATGTGACTTAGAGGCAATGTAGTAAAACATTATATGCCTGAAATTCGTAATAGGAACATAATTAGTATGTAATTTGTATGTAACATTACTGAAAAGTTATAAACAAGTAATAAAAACAAGTGGAAGGAAAATGACTACTGTGGATTCCAAGGTGGGTTTTACATACAGATTTCTTAACTTCCTTCAAAGATCTAAAAGAGAGAAGCAAAATACTTGTAGATTAAATCCTCACACAAGATGATTTTGGAAAAGTTTCACAGCCAATCAGGAGAAAGGATAAAAAACTCAACTCGGCCTAAAATGTTAGACAGGAGATTTAAGGTGGAAAAGATCAAGCTGGTGGAAGATAAATGCTGAGGTGGAAGAACTGTGCTGAGTGTAGGGCAGGTAGGATGGTTTGCTAATCCTTTCAGCACAACTCAGCCAGTGCATAAATCCATGTATGAAATGCCAGGACTGAGCACAGCAGCTCGTGGCACAGGGACACGATACAGCCCTGGGGCTCCAGCTGGACAGTGGGCTCTGGGCTGAGGGACAGTGGGCTCTGGGCTGAGGGACAGTGGGCTCTGGGCTGAGGGACAGTGGGCTCTGGGATAAGGGACAGTGGGCTCTGGGATAAGGGACAGTGGGCTCTGGGCTGAGGGACAGTGGGCTTGGGGCTGAGGGACAGTGGGCTTGGGGCTGAGGGACAGTGGGCTCTGGGCTGAGGCTCATCTGAGCAACTGAGCATTGCAGGAGGGGAAACGGCCTGGCTGCAGCACAGCACAGTGCTGTGTGTGCCCCTGTCCCTCAGCAGCACGGGCACAGCAGGCTGGCAGCTCCTGTCCCTCAGCAGCACGGGCACAGCAGGCTGGCACCTCCTGTCCCTCAGCAGCACGGGCACAGCAGGCTGGCACCTCCTGTCCCTCAGCAGCATGGGCACAGCAGGCTGGCAGCTCCCAGCTCCCAGCTCCCTTTGGGCACAGCAGCTCCCAGCTCCCAGCTCCCTTTGGGCACAGCAGCTCCCAGCTTCTGGCTGCCTTTGGGCACAGCAGGCTGGCAGCTCCCGGCTCCCAGCTCCCTTTGGGCACAGCAGGCTGGCGGCTCCCAGCTCCCTTGGGCCAGCCTCACCCGGCACACAGCTGGCACCGCAGCCATCCTGGCACACAGCACCTCTGAGCCAGCAGGCACGCAGTGCTGCCACACGTTACTGGGTAAATCATCTTCCAAAGGTGCAGAAGAAGCTGAGTTGAATCCTTGTGGCATTCAGTGCTTTTCAAAACAGAGTTTACTCTGGAGAACTTCCAGCAGAGGGATGTGTCTGTGCAGGGCCATGCACTGTCAGAGGCAGCAGAGCTGAGCGTTGTACTTGGTGTCACATTCTCTGTCACATGCCACTCCCATTCTTGGGCTCTGGTGCCTGAGAGCACGAGGAGGTTCAGCTGAGAACAATGTTGTCTCTGACCTGGACAGTGTGCAGGTGAAGGCAGCGGATGGAAACAGAAGGAGCACAGTGGAACACAGAACACCAGGCATCCCGACAGGCGTGCCAGCTGCCTGCCTACCCTTGTTTGGAACAGCCACCAAGTTCCTGCCCTCTGCACCCATCCTGGCACCTGTTCTCAGATCAATTTATACTCTGCCTGCAACCTGAAACCATAAAAATAACACACTTGTGGGAGATTTCAACTGCCTTATTGTCTCTTGGGAAGTAACTGTATGCTTCCTTCTTCAGAGAGATTCCCTGGTGTTCTGATACACACATCAGAATACACAGCCCAGCTGGTCTGTATACATATGGTACAGCAACACCAAATAATAATACATG
Source organism: Loriotus luctuosus (assembly GCA_035582745.1). Lineage (NCBI taxonomy): Eukaryota > Metazoa > Chordata > Aves > Passeriformes > Thraupidae > Loriotus > Loriotus luctuosus. The sequence goes on from JAWWEY010000115.1 coordinate 40,493, forward strand.
AATATCTGCTAAGCTTATAGAGAGAAAAGCTTTCTAAATTGTTATTGTAAGTCTGAGATACCATGAAAATTAAAACAGTGTTTCTTTAAATCCTTTGAGTTCAGATCTTGGACATTAATCTCCAGTAGGGTATTCACCTAATCTAAACAAGAATGAAACAAACCTAAAAAATTAGTGAAAAGTTTATGTAATGGAAAGTTAATCACTAATATTCCAATAATAAGAAATACAGGGAGCTAAGAAATATTCCAACACAAATAAAGCTTGTCATATTTCTGTTCTTCAGAAAAGGTTCTTCTGTCTATCACACAACTTACTCCTTTTCTGCTGCATTTGATCTTTAGCAACTCTTCCACTTGGCTGATTTTATTTTAACAGTTACTCATTTTTTCTTATCTTCTGTTTCTCCACCTCCTTCTATTCGAGTCAATCCTTCCTCTCCCCAGTTCAAGCTCCTGCTGCTGCACATCACAAAACTGCAATTCTGTCTCTTCTGAACTTGGCAAATACTTTTTTTTTCACTCTGATTAAATCCTCTTGGAATGCCACAGGCCAAACTTTGCTCTGAAATGGTCTATATGCAGTACAGACAGTGCATATAGATAAGGGCCCAATTCTGCATCCCTCTGCATCCCATCAGCCTTATGCATTTGCTGATTTTACCCTGCCCTGCATCCACTTTGCCACGCAACCCCAGGATGCCTTTTCTCTTCCACAGTGCTGCAAGGAGGCAACAGCTCCTTGTAAGAAATTATTTAATCAGAGTCAGTTCCAGACCTGCATCTCTCTCCTGTTATGGCCTCATTGTAAGGTTTATGATCTTCCCTTACACTTCAACTCCATTTGTCTATCAAAAGAAAAAACCTCTTGCCTGCTTGCAGAAACAAAAGGTCTCTGACATTTCAAACCAAAGCCCTGAAGAACATCCCCAGAAAATTACTGTTCTGTCTGGCAGCTGGTGAAGAATGGACCACATATAGCTCCAATAATTAATATTTCAGTTCCTGATCCTGTAGCAAAGCATCTGAGAGAGCAGGAACATGTGAAATGCTTTTCCTGCCATTTGCCTGTGGCTGGAGGGCAGAGGGCCCTCAGTCCCTGTGTGCAGACTGATGAAGCTGTGGCACGTGCTCCTGATTCCTGCAGCAGGCTGCTGTGTCTGCTCCCAGGCTGACAGCCTCCTCTCCCTCCTGCAGAAAGCTTCTGAACAGCCAGGCTGTGCTCTCCCTGGTCCCTGTTCACCCTGACCGTGCCCTGAACTCCAGGTGACTGGCACCCCACAGGACAGGAGTGCTGCACGGCTGCAGCCTCCAGGACTCTGCAGGAAGGGCAGGCTGGGGGTGAGGAGGAGGAGGAGCTGCCCTTCAGCCCTTCGGGGTGTGGCTGCAGCACACAGAGCTCCATCTGGGCACGGACAGAGCATGAGGGCAGAGCCTGCAGAGCAGAGTTGGGATCAGAGTTGTCAGCTGGACCAGCACATAGTGCCACGGGAGGGGTCTGCTGCACACCACCTGCTGAGGGAGAAATAGTGAGACCACAAGGGCAGGAAAAATACCCACGTCCACAGTCTCTGGTCTTCATGGAAGACTTCAACCACCCCAGTATCTGCTGAGGGCATAACAGAGCATGACACAAGCAATCCATGAGGCCTCTGGGGCACACTGACCATAAACTCCTAACTTGGGCAACTGAGGAGCAGACACAGAGAGGTGCTCTGCTGGGCATGGAACAGCTGCTCAGGAATGTGAAGGTCAGAGCAGCCTTGGCTAGACCATGAGATGACATTTCAGGAACATGAGAGGATGGACCAGGGTAGAAAACAATCAATCAATTGGAAAGAAGAGAGTTCCAGGAGATCTGGTTGATTTTCAAAGATCACCTCCTCCAAATGCAAGACTGGTTCATCCCACAGGCAGGAAATGAATCAAAAGCAGCAGGCAGCCTGCATGCATGGCCAAGGAGCTCCTGACTGAGCTGAAGCATTGCAAGAGGCAGAAGCAGGGACAGGTGACCCAGCAGGAATACAGAGACAGTGTCCAAGCATGCAGGGATGGCATCAGGATAACAAAAGCCTACCTGGAGTTGAATCTAGGGAGGAACATGAAGGGAGAACAGAAAGGTTTTTACAAATATCTCAGCAGTAAAAGACAGATATGTGAGAATGTAGGCTTACTGGGGAGGGGATTTGCTGAGAATGAACACAGAATAAGTTGAAGTACTGAATGCCTTTATTGGCAAGATTGGCTGTCAGGAATTCCAGGCTCCTAAGACCAGTTTGGTGCAAGGAAGACTTGATGTCAATGAAGGAAGACAGGATTAGGGAATGTTTGAACCAGATGGACATACACAACAGGAGAACAGGTTTTTACTGATAAAAGATTGCCCAAAGAGCAAGTTCACTCCCTCACTGTAGATATTCAGAAGATCACTGAACTTGGTAGTCAGCAAATTGCTCAAGCTGACCCAGGTCTGAGATGGGAGGTTGGAACACACAATCTCAAAGGCCTTTTTAAACCTCAACCATTCTGTGATTTTATGATTCTACTCAGGAAAGACTTAAGCGTGACAAGTAACTCAGTCAACTTGCCCAATGAACATGTGGTGAATTTGTATGAGGAACCACAGCCTGGAGACGAGCTGAAGCAAGGCAAGGACAAAACACCTGGAGTGCCTTTACCTGCAGGCACACATGCTAGTCCAGCAGCAGCGACTGCAAGTGGTTTTTGCCTTAAAAGGTACGTATTAGGGAACAAAACAGTATGCTGATAAAGGTAAGTAATGCATTTCTGTTTTGCTATCCTTTAATGCAGGACTAGAAAGAAACTACTGGAATGCAAAGCAGGCCGTTGATGAAAAAACCTAAACACTGCTTAGTAATACCTACACACAACACACAGAAATGCATTCAAAATGCTGCTTCTAAAATCGTTTTCTCAGTTGATCACTTTGAAATTATCACTGTTCCATTAGTGCCTCTGCATTCCATGCCTTGTATTTAAAAAAGATGAAAACATCAAACCATGCTTCAATCCTACTTCTGGTGCCAAATATGAGTTGGCTTCCTTAGAAAAGAATCAGAGTGGGTTTAGAAGAAGTGGTGTCTATTACATGTCATTTGCTCACTTTATTAGCAGTTCCTATGTGGTGGATCTAGTGCAGACAGGCCTGTCAGGGTCTCTGCACAAGGCTCCTTTCAGACACCAGAAAGGGCTGCTGAGATGCAGACTCTTTGCATACACGTAGTTTCCTGTGTTTTCAGATCTGTCTGTCCACGGCTTTGAAAGAATCAACATCAAACACTCTCTGATGCCTCTCTGGGTAGCAAAAATCCTACTTGCCTTATGGGGAGCTGCAAAGAACTCTTTAATGCTGGCAATTAGCAGGGAACTCCCCAGATGAAACAACACTGCAGAATTAATCAGTTTTACACAGGAACACTTCCAGTTCACTCCTCCTGGTCAGCTGCAGGATCAGAGCACCTGAATGTGCCCACAGCCTCTGCTCCAGAGGAGCAGCACGAGCCGGGAGCCTGCGCTGAGGAGCTCTGCACAGCCCTCCTGAGCACCCCTCGGCCCGTTGCCATGGCAACAGATAGATGCCTTCCTGTTGCCAAGGAGACAGCCACTGCTCTTGGAGACTGTGCCCAAAGCATTTCGGCATCTTTAAGATCATAAAGAGTTTTGCACAGTCACAATCACCACCCCCAGTTAAGCACATCAATCATTCTTCCATTCCTGTTTTCAGAATACGTTTTAAGCGTTTTGCTATAATATGTCAGATTATCCTCAATATCTGCTTTTGATATCAACACTTAAAATGACATTGTCAACCTACACACCTCTGCATGCCTGTCTTTTCTCCTGCTGTCCTGCTGCTCTTTCAATACCCTCTCACGGATCTAATGTGCAATAAAACGGATTCCTTCCTCTCCACAGGCTTCCTGTGGCCTAGAACTGCGCTTCCAGAAAAGCTGCCTGGCAAAAGGCAGCGTCCATCTCTGCTCTGTCTTTGCCGCCAGTTTTAGCCAGAACACGTCAGTAAAATCAGCCGGCTCTGTGCACCGGGGGCCCCCAGCAGCGGCAGCGGCAGCAGCGGCAGCAGCGGCAGCGACAGCAGCAGCGGCAGCGACAGCAGCAGCGGCAGCAGCACACGGCAGAGGCTGCCAGCGGGGCCGGGAGCAGCTCCCGCAGCAGGCTCAGCACGGACACGGTCCTGGCAGGTCCGCACTGCCCGGCTCAGCCCGGCTCAGCACGGACACGGTCCTGGCAGGTCCGCACTGCCCGGCTCAGCACGGACACGGTCCTGGCAGGTCCGCACTGCCCCGCTGCGGCCGCCTTGGCCAGGTCACCGGGGGGAGCTCCAGCAGCACGGGACCCGTGTGGATGGAGGTGGGATCTGCACTGCAGCCATGCAGGAGGAGCAAGGCAGTTCCCTGGGCTGCAGGAGGCACTGCTGGTGCCACCCAATCCCGTTTCACATTCTCTCTCCTCCCTCACCCAAGCCTTTTCCCCATCCTTCTGGAAAGACTGCACTGATACTTAAGATTTGCAATTTGAGGAGGAGTGTCAACTGAAACAGGGGCCTCCTGCTCCATATACCTGATGTGGGGAAGGAGACCCTGCCGGGGTCTGAGCTCAAAGGATCAGGGGACAGCATGCCTCATAATGGGAAGCCTGGTGGCCTGGCGCTCCTGGCAGCAGAGGGACCCCTTCTCCACCCCTACGCCTCAGTTTACTGACTGAGTGCACTGCAGTGCCCTAAGAGTGAAGGGGAACTCGCTCCACTCACCAATCACAGAATAGAAGCACAGAACCATTTAGGCTGGAAAAGACCTTCAAGACCATCAAATACAACACACGTCCAGCACTGCCAAGTCCACCACTAAGCCACGTCCACAAGTGTCATGTCTACACGTCTTTTATCTTCCTCCAGGAACGGCAACCCCGATACTTCCTTGAGAAGCCTGTGTTGGGCCTGCAGAACCCTTTCAGTAAATAAGCATTCCCCAACAAGCTGAACCCATTCTCCAGGCTGAGCCCCTTCCCAGCTCCCTCAGCCCCCCCTGGGGCTCCATTCCCTTCCCAGCCCCTCCTGGGGCTCCATTCCCTTCCCAGCTCCCTCAGCCCCCCCTGGGGCTCCATTCCCTTCCCAGCCCCGCTCCCTGGACACGCTGCAGCCCCTCCAGGTCCTTCCTGTGGCAAGGGGCCCAGAGCTGCCCCAGCACTGGAGGAGGCTCAGCAGGGCCAGCACAGGCACAAGCCCTGCCCTGGGGCTGTGCCCACACCCTGCTGGTACAAGCCAGGTGCCATTGGCTCCTGCCCGCCTGGGGGCATCCGGGCTACATTCAACTGAAAAAAACCCCAACGCCCAAAATACTTCGTGCTAGTTTTAAGCCTGTTGCTTCATCATTTCATCACATGCCTGTATCTTCTATAAATTCTAAGTCCATTTGTGCTTTACCTTTCCTCAGTTGTGGCTGATGATCTCTAGCACTTGCACCCTCATAATTCACTTCTCTAAAGAATTCTCACATGCCTCCTCTGATGGAAATCTCTCCACCTCTCACTATTCTAATCACTTTTTTTAGAATTCCTCTTGTTCTACTAGTCACTGCATCTTAAGGGATATGAAACTCCATTCTCTCTTCACAACACAGGAGAGCCACAGATTTATACAATATTACAACAGTAACTTCAGCTTTGTTAATTCATTTCCTGTAATATCTAACATCAAAGTCTCCATTTTAATCACTACTGTTAAACTCGGGTTTACAGAGAACTCTCTATAAAGATACCAAGATTTCTTTCCTGAGCTGAAAGAGATCGTTTTAGCAATGATGTGGCTACATTAGCAGGTTTATTTTCTTTATGCACTTTACATATAAATTTATTCTGCCATATTATCATCCAGTTTTGAAACACTCTCCCCCAGTCCTAAGAGACAGATTTAGGTTCTGCTGCACCAAATAATGTTGCGTTATCATCTAATTTTGTTGCTTCATTACTTAGACCTTTGGAAATCATTCATCATACACTGAGCACCAATGGGGAACCAAAAAAGCACAGAAACACAACATTTATTCATCCTTCTACAGCCACCACCATCAGCGACTCCTGGTGTCCCAGGGATTGCTCTAATGCAGCTTAGATCTCTTGAAAGCCATGCCTGCAGTTTCCTAAAGGCTCATCAGTCAGTGGAAGCCTGCTCTTAGGCTTTGTCACCATTATCCCTCGACTAACAGCCTAACAGGGTCTCTCTGCAGCACTTTCCCCATTTACTCACTATCCCCTTTCCATGGAGAATCTCCTTGGCTGCCCGACCTCAGGGAGGAGGAGGTGTCCTCTCACCTCGCAGTACCCTTACACTCCGGGCCAAATTCAGCAAAGTGCACATGGCTGCCCCCGGGCAAGGACAGCCCCAGGCACAGGATGTGCCCAAGGGCAGTTTGTCAGACAAAGATCCCGAGTGGAACCCTCCTGGCACCTGGGCTGCACTGGCCACAGCGCCAGGAGGGGATCCTGCCCTCACTGCAGCATGGTGAGGCCACAGCTGAGTGCTGTGCCCAGCCAGAGACATGGACACACCGGGCAGGGCACAGGAGAGCCACGAACCTGACACAGGGACTGCAGCATCTCTCCTGTGAGGAAAGGCCAGGACTGCTGGTACTGCTCAGTCTGGAGAAGGCTCATTAATGTACATAAATTCCTGATGGGACCATGCAAAGGGAATGGATCCAGGCTCTTCAGTGGTGCCAGTGACAGGATCTGATGCCACAGGCACACACTGAAACACAAGAGGTTCCCTTGACACACCAACAAAGAGTGTTTTACAGTGAGGGTGACAGGTTGCCCAGACAGGTTGTAGAGTCTCCCAGCTTGGAGATATTGAAAGGCTGTCTGGACACGGTCCTGGGCAACCAGTTCTGCTTGATGACCTCCAGAGAGCCCTTCCAACCTCAACCATTGTATGAGTCACTGCTTTTTCTTACTGCTTACAAGGAGTTTTCTTTATTGACTATCTATTTCCCTTGTTAGCTTTTATATTCTTTGGAAACCTGGCTGAGAGCCATTTTCAAAACACTGAAATGCAATATGCTGACAAGCCCACTTTTATTTACATGACCTATAAAAGAATTCTAATCCTAATAAAACAGGGACACAATGGAGAACAGAATAAGAACATAACAGACCCATGGGGCACATGTGTTTGTCTCTGCAGAAGGCACGGTGACTCCTTACCTGCAGTGCCACACTTACACATCAGGCCTTCAAACCAAAAACAGGACTCCACTAATTACAACTTTGTGTGCAATTTACATTGTTAAAGATATTAACAGCTGAGGATGGCTGCAGCACTTGACAGAAGCATTCACTCAGAAAATAAAATTGGACAGAGTTATGAAGAGCTTGACAGAAGACATTACAGAACACGGTATCAGTCAGTACTGGCTTTTTATCACACTGCAGCCAGGGCTGGTCACATCTCTAAAAGCATCCAGCAGAATTATAACCATACAGATATGGAAAGACTACATACAAAGTAATCCTCTTATGGAGAGGAGCTGAGGCAGAGTGCCTGTTTATATCGCAGAGGAGGGGGGAAATACAAAGAATAAAAATTGTCACTGTGATGAAAGCAGCACATTATCTTGTAACAAAAGAACTTGAGGATCACCAACAAAAATGGAGGACTAAGTTCAAAATGAATTAAATGTTTTTCATGTAAGATAGGCAGCCTGGGGCACTAACTGACGTAGGACTTGCCAAGAGACACTGAAGATGCACAAAAGCAGTAACTAGATAAGGAGCATCCAGTTTTCTCAAATTTGTAAACCACTTGGCAAACCTGTATGGGCCAAATGTCCAGAAGACACACGGCACCATTTCCTTCAGAGGATGGTGGAGACTGAAAGTACCAGACAGCCCAGAGCAAAGCTATGACAGCAGATATTTCTCAGGTGCCCTGTCTCAGGTGCCCTGGCTGGTCTGTGCACATCCCAGGGATATCTAGGCATAGATCTAGATCTATGCTGCTCTTAGCAGTCCACACTGGTTCACTTCCTTACTAAGATAGGTCTGGACTACCAAGCACAAAAGTGGCACAATTACTGACAAACCACATACAGATTCCGTTGGACGAGAGACTTTGATTCAGACAAGAATGTAAAGTACTTAGAGAACAAGCAGAGGGGCTGGCATGGCCTTTAGAGCTTCAAATCCTTCTTTGCCCCAAGTCAGCCTTGATCTGCCAAAACCCTTCTTAACAGATATTTGTCCAAGTTCTTAAACCCTCCTGTTAGAAGGCCTACAAGCAGTATGTCACATTTAAATTGCCAGAGGTTAACCAGCCTGTCTTTGTGGAAGGTATAAGGCTCACAGTAAGGACCAATGGAAATCAATTAGTGCTCAGGAAAATGTGGGTGTCATATCATCCAAAAGCTTCTTTTAGTATAAGATCCATTAATGTGTAAACAACCATGATCAGTGTGGATCAACACCTGGCTTCATGGCTGGGGTTGGTGACTGGCTTCTCCAGCTATGGGATGTTCTTTGATGAATACAGATTGCTGAGGAGAGAGAGGATTCACCACCAGCCAGTTCCCTGAGGACCCTGGCACGTGTTTCACCAGGTCCCATGGACTTCTGTATGTACCTGTTCCTCAGGTGGTCTAGGTCCTGACCTACTCCCACAGTGGGCAGGGCTTCATTCCCCCTGTCCCTACCACGACATTCAGAGACATTCAGGGACTCCAGAGAGCTGGGAAGAGCAATTACAAGTGAAAACTGAGCAGGAAAAAGTTGTTGAGTACCTCAGCCTTCTCCATTTTGGTCATCACCAATTCTCCATCTCATTTACTGGGGGAACAGATGCTGGCCATGAGGGCTGACATCCCAGAAACAACCTGTGTCCTGGGCTGATCCCCCTGCACAGACAGCAGGGATGGGGGGATTATTCCTGTTTGCACTTGTCAGACCTCACCTGTGGCCCACAGCACGAGACAAACATGGATCTGCTGGAGCGAGCCCAGAGGAGGCCACAGAGATGCTCTGAGGGCTGAAGCCCCTCTGCTCTGGACATGGGCTGAGAGAGACAAGGGAGAAGAAAAGGCTTCAGGGAGATTTTCTTGCAGCCTTCCAGTACTTAAAGGGGGCTTGTAAAAAAGGCAGAGAGACCTTTTACCAAGGCCTGTAAGACAGGACAAGGGACAACACTTTAAAACTGCTGTTTTAAAGAGGGCAGTTTTAAATGAGACCTGAGAAGACATTTTTTACAATGAGGGAGGTGAAATGCCGGAGCACAGCTAGGTGATCTGTGAAGGTCCCTTCCAACCCATACCATTCTGTCCCTCTGTGACCCACAGTGAATGAGCTTTGTACTTTCTCCTGCAGCTGCCAAGATTGGCCCCTGTCCACACAGAGTGATCAGGCCTGCCAGCCCATTCAGTTACTATGTGGTTACCCCTGTGATCTCAAGGAACAAACAAGAATAAAACCCCTCAAGCAACCTTCCACTATGTCCTCTCTCTATCATGAAAACGGAAAGCTTAAAAATCCGCAAGTAACATTTTAAAATCATTCCTCACTGGTCTCACAGCTGCAAACACAGCTCTTCTGTTCCGTGTAGACACCACCTTTTAACTGTTAAGTTCTGCCGTTGCCATGAATCATAGTATTTGCCAGGAGAAAATGACTGGTTTAATTCTTTAAAATTAATACATTGATAAGTTTTCAATATCATACTTTGTTGGGCCTCACAATTTCAGCAAGTCAAATTTCTTTTGCATCATAGACTCATAAAACATTAAGGGGTTGGAGTGGACTAAAAGATCATCTAGTCCCAGGCCCCTCTGCCCTGGGCAGGGACACCTCCACTGGACGAGGTCACTGCAGGCCTTACCCAGCCCAGCTCTGAGCACTGCCAGGGCCGAGGCACCCACAGCCTTCCTGGGCAACGTGCTACTGTCTAACTACCTTCACAGGAAACACTGCTTCCTAGTATCCAACCTGAATTTCCCCTCTTTCAGTTTGTACCCGTTACTCCTCTTCCTATTACTGCAGTTACTGCAAAGAATCCCTCTGCAGTCCCCTGCAGCCCCTTCAGACACTTCCACACAACTTTCTCTTCTCCAGACTGAACAGCCCCAACTTTCTCCACAGGGGAGAAAGGGAGCCTGGCTCCAGAGGGGGTTTGCTCATCCAAAGCATACTTGCAAGTCAAAGGCCACATGCTGAAAAGGTAAGTTTACATGATTTCCCACTTCAATGCAACAGCTGTGCATATTGCACCTGTAAATATAAAAATATATAACTGGTAAGTTGTGTTTTCTTCTCTGCAGTTTAGGATCTTGAACGGAGCTGAACTACCTTCAAACAAGTAATTTTAAGAAATTTATTCACAGGCAGAGAGTAAGCGTGCCAAATTTGGGGGTAAAAAAAGTAAAAAATACAATGTTGAATAGAATCTTACACTGACATTCTTGGAGCAGGTAAATTCTTCAGTCTAGCTAAGGCCTTCAAGGTAGCTAAGGCTAGTTCTGTTCAGGGAGAAACGTTTCTATCCCTTGCTTTGGGCACTGATCACAGACAGACACAGACACCACCTGTACCTGTTCCATACCAGTACAGAAAACAGAGAAGGCTACAGGACTCTAAGAGGTCAGAAAGGAAAGGACAGGAAGTTTGTCTCTCAAACTCTGAAACCTGTGAATGCAGAGTTTTTTAAAACATGAAAGGAAGACTAAACCAGCTTTCTATAAAATTCATGAGGTTCTTGTCCAGCACAAAGCTGCCAGTACAGAAATGACAGTGTCATTGTCACTTCCACATCTACTCAGTCAATATTGGAAACAACTGCCAAGGGCACCTCAGGCTGTCAATTCATACCTCACTTGAGGATCACTGAGGAACATTTCCAGAACAAGACCTATTAGCCAGTGCTTGCATTATGGAAACACTGTGGAGAATGTGCACAGTGCAGCCTTGTGAGCTAGATGAAAAGGCACAGAAAGTGCAGACACCTGCTTGGTTCCATGTACCCAGGACACGTGTGTATAAATGCAAAACCTGGATAACTCCCCTGGCATAACACCCGAACTCCTAATCCTTCACAGTTTAAATTAAGAACCATTCAATTCCTCCAGCTGCATCTTTCCAGAAAAGATAGGCTTCTGGAAAGCTGTTCAATTCAAGGAGAGACAACCAAATTCTAGGTGTTAGCCCAAGCACTCTGCTTGGAAACCACGGTGGCAGCACTGCACTGGGCAAGGAAATAGTGCCAGGTGATAAAGAGAACAGAATGCCAACATTAACATCTTCATCAAAAACCTGAAGGAGTTTTCATACACACGCCCTTCCAATTCCAGTGAGAATTGTTATAACCCAGGCTGCTTATTTCCAAAGTAAAATAGCATGCATTTCTTCTACCACACAATTTCCACTACCAGTGAGGTGACCTGGGTAGGCTGTGAAAGGTGAGAAGTCACCAATCCAGGAGTGGCAAAAACAAAAGTCCCCTACAGCCTTGCTGTGCACTGGATGGGAAAACAGACAGGTAGCTACAGGTGGATATTCACAGTGGAAGCAACAAGAAGAATGTAACTAATGGTAGAAAATGAGGATGTGAGTGGCAGATTTGGGCACCTTATCATGGAGATGACCAGTGCCCATCCAGCAACAGCAGGCACTGAAGAAGTCTTCCTAGCTGGGAAGAGCTAATTTAAACCTGCACTGAGAAGCATGGGAACCCCACAGATCAATAACCACCTGACAAGAACGAATCACGTTTACTTGTGGCAAATGGAGTAATGAATTACCCCAAAGAATACCTGCTACTCCTCCTCCTCCTCCTCCTCCTCTTAGCAACTGCATCCTCCAATGTCACTTCCTCTGAGCCAGTCCACTCTGCCAGATCAGCATCTTCCTGCCAACACTAGCACAAACTGTCACAGAAGTAACTGGCCATTCAAGTGACCAGTTTATGGCAGCAGCAGCAAGCTGGCATCTTAGCATTTATTTCACAACACAGCATTTCCCATATGCCCAAAGGCAAACATTTTCCATCCCCAGTCCAAAGCACAGACACATCCTTCCTGACTAAAACAGGTCACTTTTCAAAGGGCTAAAACCTACCTGTATCAGACAAGGCAGCTGAACACCTGGAGTCACATCTGTGTAGACCAAGAGGAAGCAAGAAACTTATCCTGTGGATGGAGTAGGAGACCAGATATTATGTCATGGTGAACTAGCAGGAGATGTTCTCATTGACCTTAAGCAGGAACAGCTCTAAGACAGCAGGCTGAGGATGCATTTGGATCCAGCTCTGAAAAGAGAAAGTACATACTGTGTGAGAGGGAAATAACATACAATAAAAATAACATTTCCCAGAACAGCATAAACCCATGTGACACTTCATAAGCAGCACAACTTGTGGAAAAAGAGAGGGGGAGAAGAGCAAGAAAGAAAAGATGAGACTGACAGAGCAGTTTGGGACTTGTCTGGAGACCGTGCACACAGGTGCATGACCAGGCTGCCAGGACAGCACTGCCCAGGCACTGGCCCATCCATGTAGGCTCTTCAGTTTCCCCACAGGACCCACCTTGTATTTGTGGAGTCTGGAAAGAGCACAAAGGTTACTGCTTGCCTATAACCTGTCAACCTATTGAGCAGGCTCTGATAAGAACTACAGGGTGGGTAGGATTGGAGTGGACTCCTGGAATTTACCTGTCCCAAGAAGCAAGGGTATTGTCTCACACAGAGGTTCTCAACCTTGGGAAAGCAGGCCAGTTTAAGAACATTAACCAAGTCCGTTTGCTTTCATCCTTAAAAAAAACAGTTCCTTAAAGAACTCAAAATCCACTCCTACCAGAACACTCCAGCATTTTATCAGGCACCATTAGCTGCCCGAGTAGGTTAAGGAGAGTGTTGCAGACTGGAATAATTAATGATCCTACAGATTAGGGCATAGTCAGGCAGCTTCAGTGTCTGCACGCTATGATATAGCTCCCAAAGAAGACAAACCAGGCTAAGAAGGAAAAGGGACCTGTTCCATGGGAACACCTGAGGCAGCTGCACCTGCACATACAAAGCTCTGCACAGCAGCTCCTGGCAGCTCTGTGCTGTAGCTGATGAAGAAAAGCAGCATTACAGCAGAACAGGTGTGAGCACCAGCACACAAAGCATGCTCAAGCATGAGCTCACACCTAGACATGCGAATAGAAACCACTGCTCAAAGAAGGGACAGGCAAGAAAGGGAAATATGAGCATTGCAGTGCCAGCCTGGGCACTGCAGGCAGCATGAGCAGAGTGGATAACTCCACCAGGGACAGGACCAAGGCTCTGGATCTAGTGGGGTCAAGAAAGGGAAGAACAAAGGGCATAAAGAAGATAATGGTGAATTCTGCTGGAACAGAGCTGTAGTCAAGGAAGGACAGAGCCCAGGCAGGCAGGGGCTGAGGCAAACACTGGAGGCAGCGCAAGTGAGAAGGGAGAGTGCATGAGGTACAGAAAGGAACATTACTGCAGCGCTGAGGAGAACAGGAGAGCAAAGGCTGAGTGTCCTCACCCTGCCTTAGGGGCAAGGCCAAGCTGCAAGTTCCTCCTCACAGACAGCTCAGCCCATGGAAAACAGCAGATCGTTGATTGCTCCTCAGACAACACCAAGGAACTGGTTATTTTCAGAAGCTGCAGGACTTCCTTGGATGGGTGGTAGGATGAAGTCTCCAGAAGGGCAGTGCTGCCAGCACCAGGCAAGGAGAGTGCACACTCTCCCAGATCATGCTAACTGGTGAATGACATTGCTTGCTCCTCAGTCCCCCATTTCAATTCTACCTCAGTTTCTCCCAGCAGCAACTTGCACACAGGGATCCTCCACAGGCCATGGTGATGGAGGGAAGAGAGAAGAGTTCAGGCTTCCGGGAACTCTTCAGGAGGGAGGGAAGGAGCAGCAATCTCCAGCAGAAAACTCCTGGTGCCAAAGTGAAATGGTTTGCATGAGTGGGAAGTCAGGAGATATTCCAGAAGGCCACGCAGAACATCAGTCTCCCACAGACACAAATCTGTTAGTCCTGAGAGAGTATCTTGGACCATGTATTTCCCTCTGAAGATAGAACTGAGAGGCATCTTAGAGGCAGCAAATCAAATACTCTCTCTCAAAAGCTGCCATCGCCTGTGTGAAGGCTGGTTGTTCCTGGAGCACCAGAGACAGCAGTCAGTTAGATGCAGGGCAGCGCTGGGCTGTCTCCAGGGACAGGGTGTTAAGAAGAGGACCCTCCTCTCCAGAGGATGGATGGACCATGTCAGGGCAGGATGGACGAATCCAGAAGAGTGATGGTGTCTCCCTCGGTAAAGTCAGTGCTGCTAAAGGAGACCCTCCCGAGGGGGCCTGCAGCCCACATTCGGGAACGGTACACGAGCACTGGGCTCCCCCTTTCTGCCTGGCCTCCGAGCGAGCCGAGCTCCTGCCAGGCGGCGAAGCCGCGGGCTCGGCAGGGGCGGCGGGGCCCGCGCTGGGACAGCCGGCGGGGCTGCACCGCCCAAAGCCGAGCCCGCGGGCAAGACCAGAGAGCGCGCCAGGGCCAGGCTGCTCCGGCCGCGGCTCCGCGAGCGAGCGGCGGCGGAGGAAGGCGGCACCGCCGGGCGGTACCGGCGGCGCAGGGTCCGCCCGGACTCCACCAGGCTCCGGCCGGGCGAGCCCTGCGAGCAGAGCCCCGGCGGGAGCAGCAGCGGCGCTGCCCGGGGTCCGTGCCCGGCCCTGGGGCACCGCCGGCGGGGGCGCCCCGCAGCTGCCCGGGGCCGGGCCGGGGCAGGGGCCCGAGGGGCGCTCACCGTCCCGTCCATGCTCCGCTCCCGCCGCGGCCGTCCGCGTGCGGAGCGCCTGCGCGGCGCTGCGGAGAGCGGCCAGGGACCGTCGGTAAAGTGCATCTCGCCCGCCGCGCCGGGGCTGAGGGTCCCGCACCGGGAGCCCGGCCCCGGCCGCGCTGCGGCGGCGGGAGGGCGGCGCAGCCGCGGCCCCTGCCCCGCTCCCAGCCCCGCGGGGGCGGCACGGCACGGAGCTCCTCCCGGGGACAGGTGGGTGCGGCGCCCACGCCCTCCCAGCCCTACGGGCCGCTCCGGCTCTGCCGCCTCGACGGAGCTCGAGAGAGGGACGGACCGGCTTTAGGTCCGCCGCCGCCGCCAGGATCCCCAGCCCCGCCGCCCCTGCTTCCGCCGCCACAGGCACCCCGTTCTCTCCCCAGCAGCGCCCCGCAGCACCGCCGGAGCCCCCTCGCTGCGGCAGCCCCCAGCCCCGCACCCAGCGCCCCGCACTCACCGCCGCCCCCTGCCGCCCCCGCCGCCGCAGCCCCGGCGCTCTCGCAGCGCTCCGGCCGCCGCCGCAGCCTCAGCGCGCTCCCCAGCGCCGCCTGCCGGCCCCGCTCCGCATCACCCCCGGGCCGCGGGGCCCGACGCAGAGCCCCCGCCCCGCCCGGCCCGGCCCGGCCCGGCCCCAGCACGGCCCGGAGCGCTTCCGACCGCTACCGAGAGGGACTCGCACCTACAGCCGGGCCGGGGTTCACCGGGAGGCAGTGAGAGTTCCAGTGGCGGTGGGGACGGGAGTAGCAGGATGAGAGAGCAAACAGGCCAGGGGAGCTCCCAGGCACGTCCAGTCCTTCAAACTCAGAACCGGCCCAGAGGTGCAATCCACCATCCGCACGCTTTCCCTTGTATTCAGGAGCTGGTGGCTCCCGGGAGGGTGGAGATGAGGGCCTTGGGCCTGGCGGGCTACGGGTCTGAGGTACGGTGTCAATTGTAACAGGAAAAGGAAAATTGCTTCTTAAACACCCAGAGGCAGATCTCTGCGACATGCACTTTGACAGAGCGATTAGAAGGAACCCTCAGTGTAACTTGCCAAAGGCCTGCAGTCCATGAGGATGAGGGAAGTTCAGACAGAATGAGCACTGACAACGAATGCTTTGGAGTAATGATCCAAGGAGCTGTGAGGAAGTGGTGAAAGGACTGAGCTCCACCTGCAAGGAGCCAAGCAAACCTGACAGCTTCACATGCTCAAAACCAGTGCAAGTCTAAAAGATGAAGTAAAATATTGTAAAGATCACAAGGTGGATTTAAGTCTTAGTGGATGTTTTTAAGGAGGGACTGTACACATGCTTTTGGCTTTTTCACTACATTTTCTGTGTCACATTTTCAAGTTTTTTCCTACGGTTATTTGTACCAGCAAAACACTGCTGCAAATGCAAAATGAGCTTCTGTGGTACCTGTCACCAGAAAATTGCCCCCTTTGAGAATCCATGAGCAGTGGTTGAGCATGCGTGCTGGGAAGAGAAGTGCCGAGTACACACAGGAAAGAGCTCACTATGGGAGAGGGTGACTGCCTTGGCTGAAGGACGGGTCTGGGAAGTGGTGAGCCCTGGGACAGGGGGGCATGAAGGCATCTGGGACAGTGGGGTTCAGGCCACGACCCCTGGCTTGAGACCAGGCTGGCAGCTGGCACCTGCCCACGCTCTGCAGTGCTGTACAGAATATTTCACAATGGATGTGCGACAAGGCAATGCTCCAAGCCAAACAGAAGACAGCAAGCTCCTATGAAAAGAACTCTGTGCTGGAGTTGAGAATGGAGGAGTATGCTGGGCAAGAATACCTTGCTGTAGCTGGGGAAATGTGTTAATGAGAGCATCCTGTCCTCTCTCTGCTCATCTGACCAACAGCAACTCTGGAACTTCTGTGAAGCACTTTAGACCATCTGCAAGACCTGGGTTGCACTCTCCAGTGTGCTGGGAATTGTCTCTGCAGCACTTAGGGGTGAAGCAGCTTGTGAGCTGTGCCTGAGTGGAGGACCTGCCCAGACAGACCTGAACTGTGCTCAGGTGTGCCCCAGGGAGCAGAGGGGAGGCCACTCTGGGCACATCTCCCCAGGGAGACGGGCTACTCATCCAGGTCACACGGCAGAGGCACATGATTTATATTCTGCTCTTGGAGAAGACTGATGAACACCATGATTAGATACAATATCTGAGTTCACAGCATCTGGGTTTGGGGTTTTTGTTTTGTTTTGTTTTTTAACGTATACTTGTTAATTTGGGACAGAGTAGCAGCTCTGTCACAGATGAAAAGGTGGAGAGTCTATTTTTACCTGTTTCTTGAAGTTAAAAATGCAGCTGGGACCGAAGCTTCTTTGTTACATATACTACACATCCTTCTGTAGGATCAACAGATTATTCCAACAGGATATGTCAGCCAGTTTAAAACATGCAATGGATGAAATCGCCTTCACAACTGAAGACAAGGAAGAAAAATATCCGTTGCTGTGGACCCCAGAGAAAATGAAGTATACACAAAAGTAAACACACCCAGTGCACATTGGGGAAAGGCAGAGACATCACATAAGGGTGTGCATTTCTTCAGGGCTACAGGATCAAACCTGTAATCATGGTATTCCCGGCCAGTACATGACCCCACTGCAGTACACACACTCGGTATCATGATCCCCACATTGTGCATCACTTCTGGCTGAAATAAAGTTCATCCTTAAAAAAAGATCTAGTCTTTTTTAGCACGAGAGAAAAAATGGTGGCACAGAGTCAAATCATAAGCACACCTGACTGATTTACCCTCTCCCTGACACTGCTTAGAAAAAAATCACTAAAATAGGGTAGACAAAGTGCTCCCTCCCTGGCAGCTCTCTTAATGCTTACAGATTTGTAATTCGGAGACCTGCTGTGCCAGAGGTTTTGGCTTTGTGTTTTAACAGCCTTTGATAGATTTCTCTTTTGCAAATTCCATCCACTGTATAGTGACAGTCATGAAACGTAAGGCCATGAAGGACTTACTCTACCCACTTATATTTGACAAGTAATTTCACACTTGCCTCCGATGATCTGTTACACAAACCAAGTAAACTGTAGCACATAGGAAAAGTTACCACTGTAATTCCACTAGCTACTCACTTACAGCACTGAAAGCATGTGCCTGTTTTCCTTTGGAATTTAATCTGCTGCAGTCATGTCTTATCCCTGGACAACTAAAAACTGCTTTAGTATCCAAGGTTTTCACTTTGTACATGTACGCACACACCCTAATCAGATTACTCACAAACCTTCTGAGAGCCCATAGACTCACAGGAAGCTTTGGGTTGGGAAGGACTCTTAAGGGCCCTCTAGTCCCACCCCGCCATGGACAGGGACATTTCCAACTCATAATAAGGTCACTCCAAGTCCTGTTCAACCTAGCCTCGGAGACCTCCATGGATGAGGTTCTTTGGGCAACCTATGCCAGCGCTTGCCAGCCTCATTTTAAAAATGGTCTCTTATCTAGTCTGCATCTAGCCTCTTCTAGTTTAAAACTGTTAAACCTAGTTTAAAGTCATTACCCCTTGTCTTACAAGAGTTCTGCATCTCACATTGTAAAATACTTCTTACAATCTTGAGGTACGTTTTGTGAACCTCAAACATTCTTCTTGGTTCCCTGGAAGCCTTAAAAATAGGCTGTGTACTATGCCACCGGGGCCCTGCTTGCTGTCTCATCAACAGCATCTGCTTCCCCCAGACTGTCTACCTGTAAAGATCTGTGGTATCATGTCTTAGATCTATACTTTATGGGGCTGGGACAGAGCCTGGGTATTACTGTCTGAAACAGCAGGTCCAAGAAAAATAAAGCTGCTTGCACCTTAATACAGTCAATTTCTTTACAGACTCACCTTTTTTTAACATGGAGTCCTCTCTGGAGGAGTGATACACCCTCTTCCCCAAGCACACAAGTTTGCATATGACTGTTCTAAGACAAAAGTCTATATGAAGGGCCGTACTCTGCTACACACTCTTCTTCTCTATTATCCTCTCTTCATGACTTTTTTGCATATTTTTACATTTCTGCTGATTTTATTTGTAGAGATTCTATATTTGTTTCCAAATAATCAATTAAGTGTCAAACAACTGGCTGGAGAACTGTCCCACAGATAAAAACCAGAATCTCCAGCTTATGGATTGGGCAGTTTTCTGGCAGTATTTCCTGTCTTTCCTTTCCCACAGAGCTGGATTGTAAAAAACAGAAGAATCAGCTTCCAGCTTTCCTCAGCTTTCTCCCAAGATACAAGATGCTCTTAAGAATTTTAAGTTCTGTGTAGCACTGCACCATCATCTGACATACTCTGAACTCAGGCAGGGGCTTGCCAACAACAAGTTGGCAACAACATTCCTGGCTTTTGGGTTACATCCATCAAATCTCACTATCCTGTTTCCCATGATTCTCTTTCTTCTCTAATGAGGACTCACTAATGATTCTTGCTTGCCCCATGTCATTTCAAACCCTTTCCTTTAGCAGCTTGTTTTACATCCCAGACATCCCCACCTGTCACATCCCCTACAGCTCTCAGTCAGCAATTCCTGACAGCCAATTCCTGCATCTCTCCCAGGTTAATGCTCAGCTTGGTGACATGGCACCAGCTGTGTCCCTGTGCAGATCTGCTGCTTGCTTAGTTTCTTACAGCACCGTGTCCTGTGCCAGTGCTTCCAGATGCGTTATGTGGAACAGTGATCCACGGAATTCCCCTTGAATATTACACTGTACTGAAACCTGCAATTACAAGCTCTGTATCCTTGCTGACACTGGGAAGTTATTTTTCATGCACCAGAATCTCTTTTGCATTCAAGATGAGCACACCATCCCCAAGGCGAGCAGCACTGGAGCTTTCACTCTGTCCATCTGTGGCTCATGATCCCACCTGGCAGTCGCTGCATGCCATGGAGAACACTAACCTGAGCACACACAGGGCAATCTGTGCTGCTCACAGGGCAACAGTCACACCTGGCTTGGCTGCACAAACCCCTTGCCCACCAGACAGTCTTAGCCAGTTCATCATACAGAAATGCCCGTGGGCAGCTCTTGGTCATGCCCAGCCATTCTGCCACTCACATGGCCTCACTGTCTTGCCAGCGAGGCCAGAAATTCTCATTCATACATCCTTTCTGTGTGACAGCAAGAATGAGGAACAGAGTTCTTTTCTTGCACTCTTGTAACGGCTCTAATCGCAAAAAAGAGAGAATCAGCTCTGCAGGTGGGGTCTGCAGGGCATGCTGGGTGTGGATCAGAGGCCCACTTGGGGCTCCCCACATCTAAAGGGTATGAGATGATGTACACTATTCTTTCGTGTTAGCTCTAACACATTATATTTTAAATAGCACCCTACACAGCCCAAGTCCCTTTCCTATTTGGATCATAATGGATCAGGACCTCCTCATACAGAACAACCCTTATATCAATAGAAGGTTTCCCAGAAAATTGCCCTTGTCCTCATTCTGTGAATGTGTGCTTACATGTTGCATATAGGTAAAGCTTTATAAAATAAGGGCCTTGTTAACCTTGTAAAATCATGGCCCAGGCCTGCTACTTTGGCTAAGTAGAAGAGGACTATGGGAAAGTGACTCATCTGAATTGGAGATAGAAAAACAAGTTATGTAACCATTACGTGCTCACATTGTGGTGAATGCTGGTTAGCTGAGTTGCATTTGTCATGCTAAAATGGAATGTTACTGATAACAGCCTAACTACTTAAAAAGGTCTGTTTTCTGCAATAAAGGGCTCTCCTTTGCACCTGCCTGGGGACTCTGCATTGCTCTGCTTCATTCATTTAGCAACAAACTCTTATCCCCATAAGGCACTGCAAACATCTGTGATCCTCCCATGTAAATGTAACTGAGACGTGCCTTACTTAAATAAGAAAATCTGAAATTTCTACCCAATTTGAATCAGTGTTCCTGACTTTGAATACTTCTTTCAAGCTTTTCTAATTTTTCAGCATCTCTTTTGTTGCCCACACCAGACCTTCACCTCGCTCACCTCATGACATGAGTGTAGCAAATACAGCCTCTCTCCTTCAGCAGCGACCCTGCAGCACCGAACAGGGTCAGTCACACTTGCCGGCTTGTCACATAAATTCACAAGCTCATATCAGGGCTTTGATTTCTGGGATGCTGGCTGGAGAAATGATGCTGGAAAGCTGAAAAAGTAAAAGGATTAGTGGATGGTGGATACCACCCTGGTGGATACCAAGCTAAACATAAGCCAGCAGCATTCCCTCGGAACGAAGGTGGCCAACAGCACCCTGGGCCACAGCAGCAGGACTGTGGCCAGCAGGTCAAGGACAATGACAATGACCTGTCTCCTCAGCACAAGTGAGACATGCCAGGAGTGCTGAGTCCAGTCTGGGCTTCCCAACACAAGACATACATGGACATACTGGAGTTAGTCCAGTAAAGGGACGTGGAAATGTTAAGTAATGGGAACTGGGGCTGTTTTGTCTGAAGAACAGCCTCAAAACAGTGTCATCTGTGCATGTGTCAGTAAAGGGAAAGTGTAAGGAAGACACAAACAGCTGCTGCTCAGTGGTGTCCTGTGATGCTGAGAGAAGCAATGGGCACAAATTAAAATGCAAAAAATTTCATTTAAACAAGAGAAAGAAGTTTTGAACTGTAAATGTTACTCTACTGTAAATCCACTCTACTGCTGGGAGTCTCCATCCCCAAGATGTTTAAACTGGAACCACTCTATACCTTTGGAAGAGCCAAAACCACCAAAGTGAAAGTGGTTGAATAGCTTTGTCCAGCTAACCCAGACAAGCTGTGTTTACACCTCTTGAAAAAGTGAAATGCATAAACACAAAGGAGGGTGCAGCAACAGCCCTGAGAATAGCACAGTCAAGGTAACTTTGTCCAAGTACACAGCTCATACGCATTCTCTCCCTGCACTGCTCAGGAGAATTACATAGCTTTCAGTAAGGTCCCCTCTACAGCTTGTTTATGTCCCTCATCCCAGAGGCTGCAAAGTTTACAAGTGATGACATTACTCTGCCTGGAAAGAAAATTAAATTTATTTTTAAAAAACCCCAAAACAAATCCCCTTTACTGAAACAGCCTCATTCCACAGCCCATGTGCCTCAGGGTCTGGGAAAGCCTTCCTCCTCCCTTGACCTCACATACCCTTCACCCATGGCAAGGCTGGGAAGGGGATGGAAAGTGCCAAGTGTTAAGGTGCTGAGAAGCTCTTGATGTTTCTCATCTTTCAAGTGCTGTTGGCCTGTTCCTGCTCAAAGAGGGCCATGGCTAAATGTGAGCGGGATGCAAGTCCTTCCAAGTTACTGAGCACACAGCGGTGGTACAGCTCCTCGCTGAGCCGGGGGTTGCAGCTTCTCAGTGTGTATTTCTGCACTAGCCCCGGCTCCACAGCCCTGAACAGGTGCAGGCCAGAATAGTGCAGGAAGACATCAAACACCTCCATGCTCTCCAGCACCTCATCTCGGTCCAGGATATCAGCTGCAAGCTTGGTACGTGCTGTCATATAGTCAGAATTATAAAAGCAGGCCTCAGCAAAGGAATGTCTGTCAAAATGCCCGTCCCTCAGGAAGTCAGTGCTGGAGGATGCTGTCTGCTCACCACGGTACACCAGCGCAGGGTTGAACTCCTGGAAATGCACAGGGAAGAAGACTTGCCAGTTGCTGATGGTATTCATGCGGCAGCGGTTCAGAAACTCCATGTTGATTTCGGTCCAGACGGTGGCCAAGAAAAACAGTGTGTCCACAGGGTGCTTCTTTGAGACTATATCCATGAGCTTTACTTGAGATGGCACCTCTGTTTTAACACTAATCCACGGGATTTTAACGTCTGCATAGCGTTTCTCTAGCTCTCCTACCATGGCTTTGACTCCAGCAAAAACATCCATCTGACCAACTCTCTGGGCATCATAGGGATGGTAGATAAAAAGCAAAGTCAGCAAGGCATTATCATGTGTGTCCAGTGTGTTCATAGCAAACATATCCAGGAAGTTTGCTACAAAATCCAGGTCCTGCACTGTCAAGGGAAGCACCAATTGCACTCGTGTGGCCTCTGTCACGTATGGCATGGGAATAATTTCCACCTTGCTTAAGGGTCGGACCAAGCTGACTCGCTTGGCCAGAACATGACTGTGACCCTTCTGAGTGGCAGCCTCCAGGAGCAGGTCCAGGGTGTATTCCATGCCCCGCGTGGGGTCGAAGCGCCGGTAGCCGTTCAGCAGCTGCCGCTTGCTGAAGCGGAGCAGGGGCTGGTAGAGACGGTTCAGCTGCTCCACCGCTGACTCGATGATCTCACTGACGTCTGCCTTGCTGGCTCCAGAGAGTTCACACTTTGGGGAGCCGTCAGGACAGGAGAACAGGTGCTGTTCCGTGAAGTAGTCCCAGCTGATCACCTCAAAACGAGACTTCGGAAGGAATGGGGCATTAATGCCCACAGGCCAGGTCACACCCGCCTCACCTGCAGGGGTCAGTGCTGTGAGGTTCCTGATCTGCATCTGTGCAAAGAGAGAACACAAACTGATCGCCACTATGTTCTCAAAGAGATCTGGACCACCTCCTCCCCAGGCCCACCTCACTACCTACAACTGTACATGGGTAGTGTCACACCAGGAGTTTTAGGTAACGTGGCATCAGAAGTTCTGTTTCTGAGACAAGGAACTACAGCTTGTGTCTGACTCACAGTTGCCCATAAACAGAAGCAATGATCTTCCTCCAGCGTGCTGAAAATGAAGGAAATCCTCCCTTGGGTCAAGGAGTTTTTGCAGGCAGCCCTCCCCACATACCTGGAGGTCCTGGATCTCCTGATAGACTCTGTCCAGCTGGATCCTGCTGAACTGCTTGTGCAGCCGGTACATCAGGGTCATATCAGAAACAGGGTGCACTGCAAGAGCTGCTTGGAAGTCCTCTTCCTCCTCCTTCTCTGGCTCAGTATTCTTGGCTAGCTCATATGTGCGATAATGCTGGCCCTGAAGCAGACAAAAGCCAGAAAGACTGGCATGGAACTTAAGTTCACAGAGAAGCTTTTCCTCACCCCATACACAAATCTGCCCCTCTTTCCACACTGACTGCAGTACCCAGAAAAAAAAAGGGGAAAGTTGTCCCTCCCACCCTGCACTGCATTCACACTTGCTTCAGTACCAATATACCTTTTATCATGCCTTCAAAAACCTGTGAATCAGCCCTGCCAGTAAGGCTGAAAATTAAATCCCGTGTGTGCTCTCTCCCTCAACATCCCAGCTGTGATTCTGCCCCCACCACCGCCACTGCTGCCATAGCACAAAGCCCTTCCTTCCTCTGGAACTCACAGCAGCAGCTCCTCACAAAAAAAGCCTCTTGGCCATGCAGTAGAGAACTAATCAGATTCTGGGCTTTGACAGGCTCAGCTAACACAAAACCTGAGCAGGGAGGTAGTACCTGGAGCTGGGAAACACAAGTGATGCCAAGGAAATCAATGATGCAACGACCTAGCCACTCATCTGGACGCACACTGAGGATCTCATTGCGGCAGCTGTCCAGGTGTGGGTGGAGCTTTAGCAGGAGGCTCCGGGACAGCAGGTAGCCAAAGCCCCCGTGGCAGTACCGGGCCTGCTCGTCTCCCCCGATGAACTCCTCCGCTCGCCCCAGGTACACATCCTGGTTAATGCTCAGGTGTGTCACCAGAGCCTTGACCTGCTCAGCTTGGGTGTAGGTGTCATCCTGCATGATGTAGAACCAGTCATAGTCAGAGCCAAAATGCTGATGGATATAGTTCATGGTCTCATACATGAGCCAAATGGGCCTCTCGTCGCCGTGGGCCACCAGCACCATGCCATGGGGCACCTTGGCACTGCGCAGCCCGGTGAAGTACAGCAGGCGGGGGAAGTGGTGGGCCACGGTCTTATTCACTGCCACAGCCAGTGTGTTCAGTGTGGCCTTGGAGGTCAGCACGGCCACAAACAGCCTCTCATGGAATCCCAGTTCTGTCTGAATGTAGCGAGTTCTGTAAAGGAAGTACATACCTACATGACAAACAGCTGGAGGAGAAAAAAATATCAAAGAATTATGGTAACTTGGGACAGGTCATTAAACGCTGGAATCTACCCAGGGCAAAAAAGTCAAGCCTGGTCATACAGGCTGAAGAGAAGACTCACTAGTGAAAATCCCATTTTGTAAGAACACTTGCTTTCTTCAAGGTAGCTACAATCTCATATTATCTATCTGAGCTAGAACACTGTGCCAGTGCAATTAAAATTAAAATACCACAGAGCTAACCACTTGGAGCTTAGGACGCGGTGCAGCTTATCAGGTATGCTCAACAAAACCAGGAATGATTGTTGAGGAGTCCCTAGTGCTGGTGGCTGAGGTGTGCTGGGGTACACCAGCCGCACATGGGGCCCTGGGTGCTGGGGGATCACTGAGAGCCAGGCCATGAGCCAGCAATGGGTGCTGCTCTCTGGCCTCACAAACCCCTGCACAAAGCCTGCAGGACCCAGCGAACAATGAGAAGACTCCAGACCAAAAACCACCACTGCACCAAGAGGCACATGAGGAAACATGCGAAGAGAATACACAGACTGCGAGGGTACAAAAGTCCAGGGCTCCCTTTGTCCAGGGTCCCTCTGCAGAGGCACCACCCTGAGCTGTTACCATGTTGCTACACCATAAGGGAAATACTAAGAGAAACCAAAGAGACTCTGCTATAGGAAACCTGGGGCCAAGGAAACCTGTCTGGCAGTATGAGCGTGGCGTGTGGAAGGAGCTGAGCAGGGCATCTGGGCATCTCTTGGGTCACCAGAGCTGTAGCTGCAAAGGAGCCTCGGTCCCGGCAGGGGCAGTGTGATACCCAGAGTGGCTCCTGGATGGTCAGGCAGGAAAATTTCCTCAACACATACACTACGATTAATTGACCAGTATTTTACTAATGAGTAGACCAGTTAAAACAAATGTTGAAGAATAATTTAACATGTTCTACTAAACACAAGTAACAAAACAATCTCCAAATCCCAGAATGGTTTGGGGCAGAAGAGACCTTTAACGTCATCTAGTCCCAACATCCTGCCACAGGCAGAGACATCTTCCACTAGATGCTCCAAGCCCTGTCCAACCCGGCCAGGGACATTTCCAGGGATGGGACAGTCACAGCCTCTCTGGGTAACCTGTGCCAGTGCTTTGCCATCCTCACAGGAAAGACTTTCTCCCTAATATCTAATCTAAACCTACTCCCCTTCAGTGTGAAGTCATCCCCCTTGTCCCATCACTCCATGTCCTTGTTAAGCAGTCTCTCTCCATGCTTCTTGGTTGCTCCCTTTGCAGTACTGTAAAGCTGCAGCTAGATCACTGTGAAGCTTCTTTTCTCCAGACTGAACAATTCAAAATCTCTCAGCCTTTCCTCCACTCCTCCAATCATCTTGGTGCCTTCCTCTGGATTCACTCCAACAGGCTTTCTGTGTTGGGGACCCCAGGACTGGATGCTGCATTGCAGTTGGGGTCTCACCCGAGCAGGACAGAATCATCCTCCCCGAACTGAGAAGATATATTCTCACTCTTCTTCGGCAATTTTGCTGGCTTTTTTCCCCTCAGGTTAATTTCCTGAATGCATCTCTTACACCCCTTATGGCAACAATCTTGGTCGTTACCTTGGCGCACCACACTGTTACTACACAAGTTATTTCAAACAGCAAATTCACCTTGAACTTGTTCAATTACACGAAGATTTAAAAGTTCCCACGAGAATATTTTGCTTCAAGAAAATCCAGGCCAGAAAAAGCATGCCTTACCTGAGCACTTTTTTGTAAGGCTTGTTGGGGTCTCTGTAATACGGCACAATGCGAGGCCTGAAGTCCTCGTGGCCCGGGCCCGGCCTCCCCTCCGCTGCCTCGGGCGGATCACCCCGGGCGGGCGGCGCGGGCGGGCCCGGTGCCAGGCAGCGCTCCTCAGCCGCGCCGTGGCTCCAGGAGGCGCGCAGGAGGCTCAGGCTGCAGCCCAGGGACAGCCCGAGCAGGAGCGGCAGCGCGGGCCGCAG
The DNA here is from genome assembly GCA_035582745.1 of Loriotus luctuosus. NCBI lineage: Eukaryota > Metazoa > Chordata > Aves > Passeriformes > Thraupidae > Loriotus > Loriotus luctuosus. The sequence continues at coordinate 67,305 of JAWWEY010000115.1, forward strand.
CGCGCTCAGCACCGCGCCCAGGCGCATGGCGGCACCTACGGCCAGGCCGAGCTCCCGGGGCAGCCGCAGGACATGGCGGGCGCGGGGCGCTCGGGCGGCAGCGATCCCGCGGGACGGCGGCCCCAGGGCTCTGTTACCCGCAGGCCGGTGACAGGACAGAGGGTGGACCGCAGTTCCGGGACGGGGGCGCGGGGAATGACGGCGGCCTCGGCCGGGCCGCGCTCCGCCGCTGCCACCTCACCGGCCACATCGCCCCGCGCGCTTCCGCTTCCGCTCTCGCTGCGGCCTGCCGGCGCTCTGGCCCGCGCCGCCGCCGCCTCTATGGTACCTGCGGGGGCGGGGCCGGGCCGGCGCGCGGCATGCCGGGAGGCGCGGCGGTGTGCGGACGGCGCTCCCCAGGGCCGCGCGCCGCCCGGCGCCGGTGACGCTCCGCGCTGCGATTGGCCGGTGCGCCGTGGGGGCGGGGCGCTCGCACGCGGTCGCGGCGGGGCTGTTGCGACAGAAGGAAAGCGCGAGCGGCCGGTGCGGGCGGGCCCGGGGAGCCGAGAGCGGGGAGCAGCGGGGCAGGGTCGGGGCGGGCCGGGGTGGGCGGTGCGGCGGGGGCAGCCCGGCAGGAGGGCGGGAACCCTCGGCAGGAGCCGGCGGCGCCGTGTGCTCCGGGCCGGGGAGCAGAGGCGGGGCGACCCGGGCCGGGCCAGATCGGCGTGGCCTAACGGTGCTTGTCGCCCCCTCTGGCGTAGCTCCCACCCGTGCCATGCCCTCCGACCTGGCCAAGAAGAAGGCGGCCAAGAAGAAGGAGGCGGCCAAGGCCAGGCAGCGGCCGCGCCGGGTCCCGGACGAGAACGGTGATGCCGGGCCGGAGCCGCAGGAAGTCCGGCCCCCGGAGGCCAACGGGACGGTGCTGCCAGGTGAGAACCCGGCCGGTCCTGTGTCTGCCCCGCGTGTCCCAGGGCGGGGGCCTGGCCGGCGCCGTTCCGGCGGACCGTGTGCGCTCGGCTGTGTCCCGGGTGGGCGAACCGCGACATTGATGTTCCGATGAAACGCCTCGGGCGGGGGTTGCGTGGAACCGGCGGCTGCAGTAGCTGCCGTCGGGACCGCTCTACCCTGAGGCAGCAGGACAGCCGGGGGCTCCGCTGCCATGGGCCGTGTGTGCGAAGGATGCTCTCGCTTGAGGCACGGCAGTGTGAAGATAGAGTGGGCTGATGGTGTTTTCCCCCTCTGAGACACTGTCCCTACCTTCTGCTACTTGATGCCCAGACCTGTGTGGGGTTTCTTGGGTTTTCGTTTCGTTTGGAGTTTTCTTTCCTGGTGCAGAAACCACTATAGCGTCTAAATCAATTCTCTTGCTGCTGTTTGCTGTGATTCTCTGCTCACCTGTTTCTCTGAGAAGTACCTAGTTTGCAAAAACCAAGAGCCTGCCTCTAAAAGAGGCTTTGTGCCTGTTAAGGAGAGAGGCTTTGCCGCAGGGAGCTGTTGGTCCCAAAGGAAATAGGGCTGGGAACGCTTACAGAGAGTTCATTTTTGGGCCTTCCTGTAACTCAGCTGGCAGCTCGCAGGGTTCTGTGGGGCTCAGCCCGCGGTGCGCCGTGCCAAGCGGCGGGGCCGGTGCGCGGCACGGAGCCGGGGGCGGCGGGGCCGGTGCGGGCCGCGGGTCCCAGCGCGGGCCCGGCTCCGTGAGGCCCCGGCGCGCGGGGGCCGCCCGGCCCGAGGCACCCAATCGCCGCCTCCGCCGGGTGATTTGCATAGCGCGTTCCTATTGGTGCAGCGCGGGCGGGGCGGGGCGGGGCCCGCTTGTCCCGCGAAGGCTCCGCTGCCCCGGCGGCTCCTCCGGGAACGGGCCCGAGCTCGGGGCCTTTGCACAGCGCTCCCGGGCACTGGGGGCGATGCTGGGGTGTCTGCAGGGCGGGGACTGGGGCTCCATGGTCCTTGTGGGTCCTTGTGGGTCCCTTCCGGCTCAGAAGATCATGTGATTCTATGTGGGTCAATACCGGCGTGTTTCTTGCTGAGCTATTGATGCATCGGGGTAACACTCCCTTACCCATTTTCGCTCACCTGTTTCATTCTTTGTGGTCACTGCTCTATGGCATTGCCCAGAGGAGCCCTGTGTCAGTGCCAGTGATATTTTTTGCTCCTCGGCTAAGGCACATTTGCCATGGCGTTAATAGTGATTTTGCAGAGTGGGTGATTTCGCCAGGGGTGCTGGATGCTGGCAAGCAGGGTGTCATTCTGCACGGGCACAATCAGAAATCAGGTCTGCCTGCCAGGATCCCCAGTGCCATTGGCTGCTTCAAGGGGCAGCATCTCTCGCTGGGTGAAGTTGGCCTGTGACAGAAGGTCAGCATGACAGGAAGGATGGCAGTGAGCCTCTGGCACAGGTGGCCCAGAGCAGCTGTGGCTGCCCCATTCATAGAAGTGTCCAAGGCCAGGTCGGATGGGGCTTGGAGCAACCTGCTCTAGTGAAAGATGTCCTTATCCATGGCAGCAGGTTTGGAATTAAATGTTCTGGAAGATGTAACCCAAACCGTTTTGGGATTCTGTGATTCTATGATTTTCTTGTACTGTAGGAGGAAGTGAAGAGGGAACATGCAGATGAGCATCGTAGCTTCTCAGAATATTAGTAGGGGCTGTTTCACTGCTGTTGCTGCTTCTCTGTTCTCAGCTTTCCCTTTGTTTATTTTCTAGTCAATTCATTTTTTGTCCAAGCCTTTTCTTACACTTGCAGGCAATACTTTGTACACTCTATTCCTAGTCTAGTCTTTCCTGCAAGTGGGGGTTAGTCCCATGACATTCAGAAAACAGCTCATTGTTGTGGCTGCTCACTTAGTTCTGATGGTCTGGTTTTGTTTGGATGACATTTAGATATTTAGCTGGTGGAAGTTCCTACTAGACTATATATATCCTCCTGCTAAGCTGAAAAGCTGAGTGTCATTGCATCCTGGTCTCCTCAACTCTTCTGCAGAAATGGGAGTTGTTTTTGTAGTCCTGGGCCTTTTGGTGCAGGGGCTTATGGCTTCCCTTGTGTTTGTAAATCAGTAACACTTCTGGTCTTCTCTGTAGAGGTGGATGCTCTTACGAAGGAGCTGGAGGATTTTGAGTTAAAGAAAGCTGCTGCCCGAGCCGTGACAGGAGTGCTGGCCTCCCACCCCAACAGCACTGATGTGCATATCATCAACCTCTCACTGACCTTCCATGGCCAGGAGCTGCTGAGTGACACCAAACTGGAGCTGAACTCTGGGAGACGCTATGGCCTGATTGGACTCAATGGCATTGGTAAGCTGAGAGCAAGCAGCGTGGCTCCTGGAATTCAGTAAAGGTCTGTGCTGAGAAGCTGGGCAGGTGCACGTGGGAAGTGCTGGAAACCAGGAGGGGCTGTTAGGCAGATGTGGCTGGGACCCAGAGGGTTCTGTTCTCCCATATCTCCAGCCAGGAGGGGAATTACTAGGATTGCCAATAGACGTCTGAGATTGCATTCTGGATTTGGACTGTGCTTTTGATCTTGTTTCTGTGGAGAGTTGGGAGAGTTGTCTGGGAGCTGTTAATCTGTCTGACTCCTGTTTGCCTGATTAGCCTAGTAGAGCCAGTGAACCCAGTGCTATTGCTGTTGGTCAAAGAACTTGCACTGTACGGACAGGTAGAAAACGTGTGGTTTGGCATGGCTAGGAAAACAACTGTACAGTCCATGGAGAAAGTGATGCTACACTCAGAGATGCGGAATATGGCTGTGATTAGAGAGGTGCTAGTAAGAGTGACTGTCTGGTTTAAGTTTCAGGAAAACCCAGGTTGTTTAGGGATGAGTGCATTACTTTCCTCTGTGTTAGAAGTCTTTGGAATCTGGGATCGTGATATCAGCTGTCAGACCTGGTTAGACAGCAGAAACTACAACAGAGATAAAGTTTCCCAAATCTGGGTAAGAGCTGAAGTGCAGTGGTTTCCAAAAAGCTTCTTCATGTCTCAGTCCTGTCTTTGGGGTGGTGAGCCTTAGCTAGGAGGGCGGCCTGTCCTACCGAGACAGTGGGCTCTACTGTGACTCCAGTTCTTCTGGCCTCTTGAGAAAAAAATTCCCCAGGATTTTCTGAGGTCGGAAAGGGAAGGAATCACAGTGGGATCTGAGTGTATCTCATCTGTTTCACTATGACATTGTATGTCACTGGCTCCAACAATTAATTGTGGTTATCTGCGCACAGGGAAATCCATGCTTTTGTCAGCTATTGGGAAGCGAGAAGTGCCCATCCCAGAGCACATTGACATCTATCACCTGACCCGAGAGATGCCTCCCAGTGACAAGACCCCTCTGCAGTGTGTGATGGAGGTGGATACAGAGAGGGCCATGCTGGAGCGAGAAGCAGAGCGTTTGGCTCATGAAGATGGTAAAGCTTCTCAGAGTCCCAAGGGACATTTCCTCCCTTTCCTTCCCTCCCTCCCAAAGAAATTGGGGTTCCTTGGGGAAGTTTTCACATGTTGTGGTACCTGTTTCCCCCAGCTGCGCTGTACTAATGGGCACAGATGACACTTCTTTGGATGAATTATTCCATGCGGCATCTTAAGTGTTTCAGGCTTGGATATGGAGGGGGCTCAATAGGAGTAAAGCAGAGGGGCTGTGAGGTTTCCCAGCTGTGCAGCTGGGAGCCCTTTGTGGGCAGAGGTGCTGACTGGCAGGCTCTCTTTCAGCGGAGTGTGAGAAACTGCTGGAGTTATATGAACGCCTGGAGGAGCTGGATGCTGATAAGGCAGAAGCACGAGCCTCACGTATCCTTCACGGCTTGGGCTTCACGCCAGCCATGCAGAGGAAGAAGCTGAAGGACTTTAGTGGTGGCTGGCGAATGAGGGTGGCACTTGCCAGGTGAGTGAGAGTGCATGCCTGCTCGTGAGTGCAGAGTCACAGGCAGTTGTAAGGACTCAGGTTGAGAGGCTTTGGGTTCCCTGCACTTACCCTGTGCTGTCATCTCCCCTGTCCTTGCAGAGCACTCTTCATTCGGCCTTTCATGCTGCTGCTCGATGAGCCCACAAACCACCTTGACCTGGATGCCTGTGTGTGGTTGGAGGAAGAGCTAAAAACGTAAGCATGGAGGAGTTTGCTGCTTCTGTGGGTTGTGCTTTTCTGCTTGTCAGCGTGTGAGCACGAACATCTTGTCAGCACCTAAGCAAGTTCTGCAGGAGTTACTGTATAGTTCTTGTGGGTGCAAAACTGTGTTGCAGTACCAGTGACACCCGCTTGCTGCTGTGTGAGATTCTTTGACACAAAGATAAAGAATTCAGTTCAACTCCCTGTCTCCCTGGCACTGAAGAAATGAGAAATGCTGATTTGTACTCCCAGGTTAAAGGTGCTTCCTTGAAAGCCAGGAGCAGGCCTTGGCAGCCTGTGTACCTGCATTATGTACTGTACTAGTACGTAATGAGCTTTCCAGACCTGGCTCTCAGCTCATCTTCCTCCCCACCATGTCTCTGTTTTCACAGAACCATAGTATCTGAGTGTGTTGGTTTCATCTTTGCTAGTGTGTGAGGTGCCTGGTTTTCATAACAAAGGTAAAATGTCAAGGTCTAAGGCAAAAAGCTTAGGAACAGTTAGGAAGCTCAGGTTATGGGGTGTGCATTAAAAGAACTGTATTGTGAGAAGGGCTTTGCCTTTGCAGAGGTTTTCCCATTAGCTCTGTCAGTTGAACCTTTTGTGTCCTCGTTTTAGAAGTGAGGTGCTTTAGAAAAGAACTTTGAACCTCTTTGGTGAGGCTTTAACCCTTCATTGTACGGATTTGGAGCAGAGCCAGCTGCAGCGTGCATATGGATGGGAGTCTGTACTGAGGGGACAGTAAGCAGCCAAGGTTGAAACTTCTTAGAAACATGATGCCAATGGAGGCAGCTGCATCAGTGACACAAGTCACTTGCCTCAAAGGCAATCAGCTCTGGACTTCTTGTGGTAACAGGCAAAGACTATGTAATGGTGCAGGGTGTTTTACTACAGTGAAAACTGTTGGCAGGATTTACTCACTGCAATTGGTTGTAGCTGCTTTACTGCTATTTACCAGAGCATGCATATAAAGCCTTTGTCACCATCAGGGCCAACAAACGGGATTTCTTTTCCTAATTTAGTCTGTAATAACTTACGTGGTGCCGCAGGTTCAAGCGGATTCTTGTGCTGATATCCCACTCCCAGGACTTCCTGAATGGCGTCTGCACCAACATCATCCACATGCACAACCGCAAACTTAAGTACTACACGGTGAGTGAGCAGAGCCCCTGTAAGCAGGGCAGGCACAGGGGCTGTTCTCTGGGCACCTCTGATGTGCCATGCTCTCTTTCCAGGGAAATTATGATCAGTATGTAAAGACCCGCTTAGAACTAGAAGAAAATCAAATGAAGCGGTTCCACTGGGAGCAAGATCAGATCGCTCATATGAAGGTACCTGCCTAGCTGCTACCCTCCTACCCCTTAGCGGGCATTCCTGCCCCTCAGCAGCCTTGTCACTGTGCCTTTTGGCTGGCTCTTTCTGCAGAATTACATTGCACGCTTTGGCCACGGTAGTGCGAAGCTGGCCAGGCAAGCGCAGAGCAAGGAGAAGACCCTTCAGAAAATGATGGCTTCTGGCTTGACAGAGAGAGTTGTCAATGATAAGGTAGGATCAGACATGGAATTGCATCTAGAGATCTGTATTTGAAACATGGACTACAGGAGGAGAAGGGTCTTCAGCAGATAGCAGGAAGGGCTGACAGAGCTGGTAGCAAGAACAAGACACCCCTCCTTGATGCCAAGTATCCCTGTACTCAGCATGGAGTAATGCTGAACAATGAGAAGGAGGAATTTTCTAGGGGAGGGAAGTGGAGTTGTCTTATTAATAAGGCTGTTTTGCAGAAATCAGAAAGGAATGCCTAGGGCTCATAGGAGATAGGAGAGGATGCTCAGTGCACCTTTTAGTTGTGTTAAGAATGCAGACCCACGTTTGTTTCAAAGGAAAAGAAATAGGGATTTATTGGCCAGCTGATGAGCTTGCAAGCAGCTCATCAGAATAAATCTGAGTGAGCTGCAAGAAGGGCTATAAAAAGTCACAATCCGGTGCCTTGGTCTGCAGCTGATGTTGGTAGTGAGGCATGGTTATACTGGAATGAGGGGGCTGTCTGTGATCTGGGTGTCTCACAGGTGGATATTCTGTGTTAACAGACTTTGTCATTCTACTTTCCACCCTGTGGGAAAATTCCCCCTCCCGTCATCATGGTGCAGAATGTCAGCTTCAGATACACCAAGGATGGGGTGAGTATGGGACTGTGCATACAGACATCACTTGTATTCCTGCTTGTTTGGGAGTGGGAGACTTTTGGCTGAGCTTCCTGAGGGGGCTGCAGTATATGGCTAGTGGAGCAAGGTTCTTGGCCTGCTGGGGACAGAGCATTACAGGTGCAGCAGGGGGATTCTGGAGAGTACTGAAAAGGTGTAATTGTGGTTTTTGTGGTTCACAGCCGTGGATCTATAATAACCTGGAGTTTGGGATCGACCTGGATACTCGTGTAGCTCTTGTTGGACCCAATGGAGCTGGAAAGTCAACACTGCTGAAACTGCTCACAGGAGAGGTTTGCTCTGTGCATTGTCTACCCTGCTCTGGGCCTTTACTTTTGGAATAGTCTTCAACAAAGTGCACTTGTTTGCCAGGACACCCTGGTCAGGCCTTAGAAGTCCTGAGGTCCTGCTGAAACATAGAGCTTTTCCTCTCATATTACCTGTTCAGGCTGTCTCCCCTGTGCCAGACTGGAGATGGCTGGATTCTGTATTTCTGGCATACTACAAGAGGAGAGCTTTCCTGCTGAAATGATTTTATCTTCCCCTTCTAGCTGCTGCCCACAGATGGGATGATTCGCAAGCACTCGCATGTGAAGATTGGTAGATACCACCAGGTACTCCCTACAGCAGCCCCAAGGGACAGGGAATCCTGAGGAAAAAGCTGTCAGGAATGAGGAACCTTGCCCCTCTAGTTCTGCTTCTAAGGCCTCTCCCAGTGCTGCCTTTCTGTGTCTGGAGATGGGGAAAGGAGCTGTTCCATGGAATGGGCTCCAGCTCCTGTCCTTACCTGCAAAGAGGCTGGCACTGGTCCTTCCTGTTCAGTCTCCCACCTGCTACGACAGAGCTGGTGCCTTGTGTTTGGTGGTGAACAAGCCTTCTGTTCTGGAGCAGCACTTCTGTTCCTCAAATGGAAATTATTAAATCATTCCCTAGTAGTTGGGCACAGAGGCTGTTTGTGGGTGGGATTATTGGCTCATGTGTTCTGCTGCTCACCTGGTGCCAGAGGGGTGCAAGGGGGGTGGTGCTTAGGGCCATGGAGTGGTTGGCCTGCACAGCCTGAAGCTGACTCTTCCTCTCTGTCAGCACTTGCAAGAGCAGTTGGACTTGGACCTCTCACCGTTGGAGTACATGCTGAAATGCTACCCAGAGATCAAGGAGAAGGAGGAGATGAGGAAAATCATTGGCAGATATGGTTTGACAGGGAAGCAGCAGGTGAGTATTAGCTGTTGAGGTTTGTTTTTTGTTCATTAGGGGAGTAGAGGTTCTGTGTTTTCTGTTACTTTACTGATACCTGACAGTGTGATACAGTGTGCAGCATGCCACACCACAGCATCAAAATGCTTTTTCCATCTCTGCCTTTGAAATTGGAGAAAAAAATAACTCACGGTTCATGGGAACTTCCTTTGGGTCACAGCAGTGTGTGGGCTGGAAGAGGTGACTGCCTCAGACTCCGGGTGAAAAGAAAGCAAGCTCTGGTATCTTGCTAGACCCGAGCATGTTTTAATTATAATTTGAACTATTTTGCTTCTCTTATTTCCGAGATGAATACCAGGCAGAAGTGCTAGAAGATTCTCAGCTGTTTGTAGGGTCCACTTGGCTCAGGCAAGAGAGTGGGCTCACCTGTGGTGCTCCCAGGCCCAGCATGACACACTTCTGTACATGACACATCCTGTGTGTGACAGTTGTCCACACTGCTGCAGCTCAGCATTGATTTTTACGTTGCTTTTGCCCATTTATCACAGCAGAAGTTGAGAGTAGTTTGATTGTTGTGTCAGTGAATACCAGTCATACCAATTAACTGTCCTTACACACCTTTGGCACAAGCTGGGTCTTGCTGTGTACAGTCCTTCAGAAACCCCTGGAATTCCCTTTTTCCCAGGGTGGGAGAAGGCTGGTGTAGGTGTAAGGCTGACTGAGGCTGGTGTAGGTGTAAGGCTGACTGAGGCTGGTGTAGGTGTAAGGCTGACTGAGGCTGGTGTAGGTAAAAGGCTGACTGAGGTTGGTGTAGGTGTAAGGCTGTCTGAGGCTGGTGTAGGTGTAAGGCTGACTGAGGCTGGTGTAGGTGTAAGGCTGACTCTTGTGTCATGGAGCTGCTGGGAGCCCAAGGTGAGACCCAAGTGGTTTGGGTCAGGGTGCCAAGCTGTCAGGTCCCTGCAGAGCTGCCAGCCATGTGTGTCTTGGGCAGGTGAGCCCCATCAGGAACCTCTCTGATGGGCAGAAGTGCCGTGTGTGCTTTGCCTGGCTGGCCTGGCAGAACCCTCACATGCTCTTCCTGGACGAGCCCACCAACCACCTGGACATAGAAACCATAGATGCACTGGCAGATGCTATCAATGAGTTCGAGGGAGGAATGATGCTTGTCAGCCATGACTTCAGACTCATCCAACAGGTAAGGACAGTTGTGAGTTTTGTCAGAGCACCTTTCTAACAGTTTAGGCATGAAAACAAGGTGTTTTTGACTGACTGGCTCTTACTCATCCCAAAAAGATGGGTGAGTGAAAAAGAAATCACGACTCCCTTACTGCAGTGTTAGCCCAGGAAAACACTAGGTACTTCAAATGAAATAAAAACCACCACAAATGTGAAGTGCTGATCTATCCGCTATAGCTTTGGCTGCAAGTTCAGGTATGATTTTATTTTTCACTGTGATAGATCCAAGTAGTTCAGGTCAAGAACTACTTTTGTTTCAATTACCAATTGAGCAAGAAAGGCTTTTCATCTTAGTCCATAAACAAAACCAGAAATATAGAGGGGCCTGGGACTTTCTAAAATCTTGTACAAATTATGCAGAAAACACCAGGGAAGATGTTTCCCTGTAGATACTTTTCTTTGGTAGTCTAAATGTGAAAGTTATCCAACTTTTCTTGCCAGACTTCAGAGAGTAGTTTTTAGTTAACTTTATAATTTTGGTAAGATTATAAAAATTTGTACTGCAAACCTCTCTCCTCCTCCTCCCGGTGTGTTGGCTATCAGGTGGCGCAGGAGATCTGGGTCTGTGAGAAGCAGACAATCACCAAGTGGCAAGGGGACATCCTTGCCTACAAGGAGCATCTCAAGTCGAAGCTGGTGGATGAGGAGCCGCAGCTCACCAAACGGACCCACAACGTGTGAGCTGGGGAGCCCCGGGCCTGGCCACGGCGGGGCACAGCTGCTGCTCCCTCTGCCCGTGTTCTAGGATTGCTGCAATGCTGCTTCCCCTCGGCTTGCCTTGCACCTCTATGTCTGGACAGAGCTGTTCTCTTCTGATCTGGCTACGTTTGGGCAACTGTTTCCTTATCTAGACAACGACCCATCTGAGCCAGGCCTTGGAATCTGTTGGCTTGGGGTCGCACCAGTGGCCATCATGGTGTCCAAGCTGCAGTGATACACAAGTGGAGACCCCAGCCCAGCTTCTCCTGCCTTTTCCTTCCCGATTTCTGCTTCAGTTTAGATACTTCACTTCAAACTCCTCTGGCCTTGGTTTGTTTTTAACTATTATTTAACAGTGTAATTAACAGATCTGCCTGAGAATCCATCAGTCAATAAAGAGAGAAAAACAGTCTTGTCTTGTTTTGTGAGCTGTGGTAGTTGGGTTGTGCTGAGGTGAGTCAGCAAGTCCTGAGCTTTGAGTGAGATCAGCCCTTCCTGCTAAATGCTCAGTTCCTCAGTGGAACCAAAGCTGTGGCCAGAACCTGAGAGCTGTGGGGTGGTGAGTCCTGAGCTGTGGAGGCACTGAGCAGGGTCCTCACCTGGGGCACTGAGCAGGGTCCTCACCTGGGGCACTGAGCAGGGTCCTCACCTGGGGCACCTCGGCTCAGCCACACTGATGCTGCATTTCCAGTGAGTCACTGAACAGGCCATGCCTCTGTCATGGACCGTGACAGACACAGCTGAAAGTGTTCTGGAGATCATTGTTAGAGGCAGAACATAGATCTGTGCAACACCAGCCTGTGTTCTTACAAACACGCTGGCTCAGGTGTGGCGTTTTGCTTCACCTTGAGTTGTCTAATAATAAGACTGAATAATGTAGGAATTTTGGACTCTGAACTAGTTCCTTGCAGGTTTAAAGTTTTAACTGAAGTTTAATTGCTATTTTTGTTCTCAGTAAGAGATTTTTGGAAAAGTTGGTGTTCAAACCTCACCCTGAGCCACAGAAGCTTGAATAAAATAAATTTTTTATTTAGTACTAGAATAAAAGGTACTAAAGAGAAAGGTAGGTAGCAAATTGAACCTAATAGGTTTTTTGATCATGAGTCATCATTTTAATTACTTCTGACCCTTGAGAGTGACAGCCCTGGTCACAGGAGAGGCTCGTGTAGCCCAGCAGCCCATCTGGCAGCAAAGAGCCTGGGTGAATGGAAGGACAGGACAAACGAGGGAGTTGTGCTCCCATGCAGAGCATTCTTTGGTGCCAGCTGATTGACTTTGACTTAAATAAGGAAAGACTTCTTATTTCTTTCCCAAAGGGCCCATCCAAGTTGTGACTGCTGCTGTGGAAGCACCGAGTGTCATCCACAGGACAAATGTCACAATGTGAGCCGCTTCCAGTAGATCAAAAAGGACCCTTCAGGTTTTTACTGGTTCTAGCAATGACCTGAGAGGAGAAAAATAATATTTTTTTCTGGGAAAGTGATGCCAGTTAGTATAAGTGCTTCCAAGTTAGTTCTGCAGAAAGGTCTAGATGGTAGTAAATGTCACCTGGATGAATATCTCACAGTGGAGGACTTGGAAGTTATCAGGTAGAGAGAGGGTGTGAAAACTCACAGGGAAGTGATTACTCAAAAGACTGATGGGCCACAAAGTTTAGCAATAGTAGATTAATACAAGTCTGTTTGTGCTCCTCTAGGTTGTAGAAAGTGCTGGTGGGTTGGAAATGGTTGTGAAGTAGCTCTGAGAATGGTGAGGTCAGAGTCCTTACTGAAGCTGGAGCTATTTGCACTTCTTTTCCTTACCGAAGATTTGGCAACAATTCATTTCACTACATTTCAGATCTGCAGTAATAAATGGAGGATACAATCTTACACTGAGTTCCTTGGGCATGGTAAATCCTGAGAACGGCCTGGCGTTGCTGGGATGACAGCCAGCATGATGGCAGTAGCTGGAGCATCGTTGTAGCTCATGGAGCCAGGAAGAGCACTGTCACCCATCTGCTGCTGCAAAGAGAGAGGAACTTCCCAGACGCAGACATGTCTCTGTATGAACAAGGGCCACAGACACATGTTTGAAGCAAAAGCAGCTGTAGCTGCACTAGGGGTCACAGTAGGGCAGCACTTGTGAAATGGAATCCATAAATGTGCTTGAACAGCCTTGGTTTAACCTCAGTTTGTTCTGTGGTGACAGTGTTGGGCTGTGCTGAAGCAGCTGTGGCAGACAGATGTCCTGGAGCGCTGATCTCAGAGACAGCAACAAGCTGAGGCAGTGCTACTTCAAGCTGTTCCAGCTGCGAATTTTCTGGTTTTTCAAAAGCAAAACTATTGATTAATTACAAGAGTTGCTCCTCAGGTGCTAGGATGGTCGTTTCTGTAAAAGTGACCCAGCGCCTGCACAGTCACACTTGCCTGTTGTCCAAAAGCAAGGGTGGCTCTAACCCAGCCAGAGGGGCAGGTGCAGGCTTGTGGGATTCCCTTGTGTGTGCTGCAGGCAGATCCATGCCCCACAAACCAGCAGCAGCATGAGGCGGGCCCAGCACAGCAGCCTGGACAGCCTCCAGCCCATGCAGTCCAGGGAAGCAGAGGGTAATTCTGCAAACCTGAGGGTACAGAGCTGACTGCTCTGCTCTGTGGAGCAGCCTCCACCCTTGGTGTGTAAAGACATCCTGTGCCTGATGCTGAGTGACCAGGGGCTGTGCCTCCACCAACGGGCTCCCTTCCAACTAAACGGGGTTTTGTTCAGAGAAGACAGCTGTGTGTTTATCACTGTGTAAGGCTGTGTATCACAAACAGGGTGGTAGCTGGGGAGGGATACAACAGCCCCCAGCTCCTTCAGCACAGGAGTCCCTCCCCGTGTGCTGTGACCAAGGAGACACAGCTCCCATTGCAAGAGGGTGGTGGAATGTGCCTCCCAGGGGGGACCCTGTACTGCTCCTGAGAACACAGGGCCCCTTAGGGAGCACAGGTGCTGATGTCCCCTGCTCCTCACTGCCGGTATTAGGCACTCCTGTTTCAAGAGGATCCCACTGCCACATATCTTCACAAGCCTCCTCTCCTTCACAATGCACTGACACGGCCATTCCAGCCTGCACTGCCTGATCATTAAGGTTTCAGTGTCTGGGAGCAAGAACCTTGCTGTGGCACTGCCCCCCTTGTCACTGTGACAGTTACTCACCCCAGGGGAGGGTGATCAGGTGCCTCCCCATGAGGACAGGCTGAGAATAAAGCGATTCAGTGAAACACTGGGCTGCACAAGCAGCAGCAGAAGCACTGACTGATAAGTAGGCCCCCAGGCTCACTCTTTGGGAGATGTGATTTGCTCAGGATGTGCCAGTATGATGTGTGTACCTGAGCAGGAGATTCCACCTGCCAGCACAGAGACTGCCACCTAACAAGGTGTGTTCCCCCACCATACAAGCATGCTGGCATCACCCCTTTATGAAATGGCTGCAGTGGTGTCTGCTGAAAGGCCTCCTTTTCTCTCCAACGCACAGAAAACTCTGCTTTGTTCATGTCTCTGCTACGCTGCTGCACGTTTTTCCTGGCCATGCCTAAATCTTGTGTCACATTTGCCCTCATTAGTGTAATCATTGGTTTCCAAGACAGGTCAATCCACACTTGGGATCCTCCACTGCCCCCCTCCTGACATTCCCTGCTGTGTGCAGCAGGTGGGATCCCAAGAGCAGGCTAGATAGCAGGGGAAATTTGGCTAGTAGGATGTTTACAGTGCCATCCTTTCATCTCTGGACCTATGCTCCCTGCAGTTACTGCGTTTCCCCTGATGGCATTACCTGTTCCATAGAAGAGATGTGATTCCATTTGATTCTGGAGTACCTTGAGTACTCCAGTTCACGGCCTTGCACCAAAGCAAGATCCCTCCTTTCACCAAAATCCTTTTGGACCTGGGAATGGCTCTTCTCTGGTAATGCTGTCCTCTGTAAATCAGATGCTTCTGCTCTTGCCCCTCTTTGCCCCAGTTACACTCCAGCTTCTCAGGTCTGAACGTTTAGCTGAATCTGTCACTTCCAAGCTCCTCTCAGGCCAGCTGCTTTTCATTTAGTGCAAAGTGGAATCATCAACCACAGGTGTGTACTTGTCCTGCTCCTTGGGGGCTGCAGCTAAAGCAGGGTAGGTCCTGCTGCATGTGCTATATAACCAGCCCCACAGCACTTGCTGGTTGTTCTCTTGGGGGTTAAGATGAGCTCAGAACCTTTGAAGAAACATGGTCATGCTGCTGCCTCTGGGGAAAAAAGATCCAAGAGGAAGCCAAAGAGAAAGGAAGCATTTTCAGTCTACATTTACGAAGTACTGAAGCAGGTGAGTAAAAGTTTGTTTTCTGCTAGAAATTGCCTTGTACATAAAGTAACTTCTGCCTGTTGTATGTTAGCACCATAAAGAGCAAGGAAGGAAAACCTGAGTTTCTAGAGAGATGGGGAAGAAAAAAGAGTGTAAGTAAGTGCAGGTACAGGAGAGGCCCAGCTGAAGCTTAGAAGTTGCGGGGGTGGATTCTGGGGGTAGTAGAGATGGATCCAGAGCAGGAAGTGTTTCCTAGAGGGAATGAGCTCTGGTGCTTAGCTCTGCCTGAAGAAGTAATTTCATGAAAGTCAGTACAGCAGAAATAACTGCTTCTGGCCCTGTGAGTACATGTCTGGTGATTCTTGATGGGGAGGTGAGAGCATTTTTGGAAGTGGCCATGAGTTTTCTAGGCCACGGTTGTCAGCATGAGCCTGTAGATAGGACTTGGGAGTATTTCCATCCCTCACAGCCACGTTTTTCATGGGGATTGTGAGGAGGCTTCTGCCAGTGCAATCCCCAAACTCCTAGAGCACTATTGGGAGCCTATCCTGAGTTTGAAGTGGCCCATGGTTAGAAACCCTCAGGGTGGCAGCTGCGGTGCCTTTGGAGTCACAGTGCCCTGTCTGGGATGGGACTGGAGCTGCCACTCCCTGCAGGTGCTGGGCAGGTGACCCTGAGCCGCTGTTTGGGTCCCACAGGTGCACCCCGACCTCACCATCTCCTCCAAGGCCATGAGCATCATGAACTCGTTTGTGAACGACGTGCTGGAGCGGCTGGCGGCGAAGGCGGCGCGCCTGGCGCAGAACAGGCGCCGTGCCACCCTCACCAGCCGCGAGGTGCAGGCGGCCGTGCGCCTGCTGCTGCCCGGGCAGCTGGCCCACCACGCCGTGTCCGAGGGCACCAAGGCTGTCACCAAGTACACCACCGGCAAGTGACCCGGGACACCGCCCGGGCACCGCCTCCTCCCGCAGGGGAAGCGTTGGCTCTTTCTCAGCTGAGAAAGCAGAACCTCACCTTGTCTGCCTGCAAATAAAAAATGCACAGAAACACAGGACGTGTCTTTAATCTTGGCATCACAAATGGCGGGGCAGTTTAAACTGTGGCCATGGGGGTTGTTTGGGAGGGCTGGAAGAGCAGC
This sequence comes from Loriotus luctuosus, assembly GCA_035582745.1. Lineage (NCBI taxonomy): Eukaryota > Metazoa > Chordata > Aves > Passeriformes > Thraupidae > Loriotus > Loriotus luctuosus. The sequence goes on from JAWWEY010000115.1 coordinate 83,130, forward strand.
TGCTGTTTGAAAACAACCACATGCAGCTAGGAGCAGGGGGCACAGGGTGTGCCTGGGCAAAGGTGGGGTCGTTGTGGGAAGCATAGTGGGTTCTCTGCAGTTCTCTGAACTCCTTTCTATGGCTTTCAGATTCCTGACTGCCAAAAATGTCGGCTGCCTTTGACTTTCCTGCTGTTCTTCAGCTGCTTCCTGACTGTGGTGGATCTTTCTACCCAAGTTATCAGTTTATGCTGCTCAGAGGAGATGCTAAATCTCCCTGGGTCAATAGGATCAAATTAGCACTGGGTAAAGGGTTCTTCTAGTATTTATAAACTATTTTCAAAGTTGTTGTCCTTTGTTTGGTTGTTTAGTTTTTTTTCTGGTGGGTTGTGCAAATGAGAAATTTTCCTTGTTAGCTGTTTTTGTGTATTGTTTTTGTTATTGCTGTTGTTTAGTTTGAGTTTTGCTGGTTTTGTGGCTTTTTGGGTTTTTTGGTTTTTTTTGGGTTTTTTTTCCTTCTGGTGAAAACTTCCTCCTTTTCTGGGACAGGCAGAACTGAAGTAAAATGAGCTTCACTGACAGGGAAAAAAACCTGTTTTCTTTCTACACATGTGGCCATCATCTCTACTTGCTTCCAGTGCCTTTAAAGAGAGCTTTATCTTGCAGGGCTCTAAACTGGGCTAGGGCTGGGTGTGCTGTGTTCTGCCTTGGACCATCACATTAACAACTGGCCCTCACTGCCTTTCTCTGTATCCCCAAGCACTTCTCACAGGAGGGAGCATGGGCACACTTCCGTCTGTCTGTCCACGTGGAGCCTGGGCAGCGCACAGGGCTGAGTGCTGTGTCCAGAGCTGTACCCCTGTGGTGGCTGCTTGGCTGCCCGGTGGGCACAGCACCTCCCTGGGATGTGTGGGGATTCCTGCACAGAGCTGCTGCCTCGGGCTCTGTGCTGGAGTGAAGAAAACACGGGGTCCATGTTCTGGGTGGAGATTGTAGAATCGTTTCAGGTGAAAGGGCCCTTAAAGCCCATGCAGGTCCCCCTCCCTGCCACAGGCAGGGACACCTTCTGCTAGACCAGGTTGCTCCAAACCCTGTCCAGCCTGCCTTTGGATGCTTGGGCATCCATAACTTCTCTGGACAACCTGCTGCTGTGCCTTTTGGCAGCTCCAGGGTGGAACTGGATGCCTGGTTCTAATGTCTTATCTTCACAGCCACTAGCAGGGTAGGAGTACCAGGAGGAACCAGAGCCGTGGGAAGTTTCAAGGTGACAGCGAATGGAGCAATCCTGGATTTCCCCAGCTTGTGAGGTGCTGCTGAGTCTCATGAGCTGTAACAGATGCTGGTCTCTGGTGGGGGCCAGGCTGGGTGTACGTGATGCTTCTAGAGAGGGCACAGGAGGCAGCAGCACTGAGCATCTCCCCTACAGCTCCATCCCTGCTGCTGTGGAGTGGGGCTGGCAGAGAGAGCCAAGGGCTGTGCTGGGTGCTCTGTGTCCTTGTGGCTGGAGGACAGCAGTGGAGAGGGATCTGTTTTCCTCCCTCTAGCCCTCGTGGGGGCTGTGCTGTGGGGAGAGGCTGTGTGCTGGCACCAGGGGCACAGAGCTGTGGGGATGCTCAGCTGCATGCATGGGCTGGAGGCAGGCCTGGGAGAGTCCAGCCCAAGAGTGGGAGGCCTAAGGTGAGGAGAGGCAAGTTTTGCCTTGATCCATAACTGTGGAAAGGAACTAGGCTCTAAATACACCTGCAAGTGAGATTAAAACATAAATGGGGTTACATGCTGGAAAACAAAGCGATAATTCAACTATTTTTTTCTTCATAAAAGAGAAAAGCAAGGAAAATAGAAAAGAAGGAAAATCCCAAGAATAATTTTGAAAGGCACAGGAAAGGGGTGACCACCACCGTGGGTCCAGAGCTGGCTTACAGAGTGCAACGGGGGAGATCTGTGTTGGGTGTGATGGGTCTTTCCCTGGCGGGCTCCCTCTGGCAAGCAAACCAGAGAGGGAGCAGAGCCAGGCAGCCAGGCCAGCAGGGTGGGGCACGAAAAGCCTCGTACGAGCAGCCGGGACAGTCGAGGACAACAAAGACTTCACCGTTTTGTAGATTTTGCAGCCCCTGTGGCAGGCAAGGCACTTGCTTACAGAGGATGCTGAACGTGGCAAGGTCACAGCCGCTCCTATCAACAGCAGGTGTGCGGAGATCCTCATCTTCGCTGGCTAAAATGTCCTTGGCTGCTCCTTAGCGTCTGGCCAAGTTTGCCTGATGTATCAAAAGTTTATTACTTGCTTGCCTCATGCTCTTTTAATGACCAGTAAAGGGGGTGCCTCATTTTCTAAAATAAACCAGTTTCTGTTCGATGTTGGAGGCAGTTCAAAACTTTAACTTACAAACCTTGATCTTTGAGGAGGAGATGGAGAAACATTCCTTACTTTTGACTCATTCACTACAGCTTATTTCCCTTTCCAGCAGCTCCTAAGCCGCGCTCTGAGGGATGGGCAGCGCTGAGGAGCAGCCCAGAGCTGCAGTTCTGCTGCTGCCCTGGAGATGGGTCCCTCTGCCTGCCTGAGCTCCGATCGGAGCAGCTGCCCGGCTGTCTGTGGCTGCCTGGGCTCGGATCGGAGCACTGCCTGGGCCCGTGCCCCTTCCTCTGCCGGCAGCCCAGCTCGCCCGGCAGGTGCCTGGCCGGCTCTGTGGATGAGGTGCCGATTTATGAGAACTCAGAGATGTCTGATAGAGCATCGAGCCCCGGGTGAGTCCCGGAGGAGTAAGGATTTAAAGCTGTAGGTGCTTGGTTCTCCAGCGTTCCAATTTTGCATCCTGCTTCGTGTCACATCCCCCTCTTCCCCCCCACTCCCAGCAAAGACCTGAAGAATGGAGCTGGAGCCTGGGCTCACATTCCTCTTGCTGTATCCCTGCATTGCTCGGAGATGTGGCAGGGAGTGCAGATGCACGAGGGGCAGAAGGAGGAGGAGGAGGTTTCTCCTGCAATGAGGGAGTTCTGCGCTGAACCTGCCCACGCTGTCCCTTTCACACCTCCCATGTGAGGGGTTTCTCTCTTGCTGTGCAGGAATCCTGCTCGTTTCCCCACAGTTAGCCCCCTGGAGCTGCCCGGGGTGCTGCACAGGATGTCACACAGGCTGTCTTTTCCTGAGGGCTCACCCTGTGTTTAGCTGATGAGCTGTGCTGAGAGCCGTGCTCAGCTCAGCTGCGGTCAGACTGGGCCTGTGGCTCCCGTGAGATGTGGGCAAAGTTGCCTTTAGGCTCTGCTGCCCAGTGACAGCGCTGGGCACTGTGAGGACAGCCAGGAGTACTCAGGTTACACTACAAGCAAAACTTGGACCCTGTAGGCTCTCTTCCAAAGTGTGCTGGGGCTGCCCTGCTCCAGAGAGTCTGTCCAGACCTGCCTCTGTCCTCGCAGGTCTCACAGCAAGTTTTTAGTGCTGCAACACTAAATCACTCTCATGTTGCATGTCCCTGGCCCCACGTCTATGTTCTGACTAAGCTTTGCATGTCTGTGGGCTAGAAACAATTTTTTTTCTTTGTCCCTTTCTTCAACCTCTCAAAAAGAGCACTATAGTACTGAATGAGCACTCATGAAAATATCCCCAGTGCCTGTGCTCTGTTTTCTGTTCTCTAAGAGAGCAGTGGCTTCTGTGCTCTTTCTCTCACACAGAGGAGGAGCAGGAGGCAGAGCATCCCTGAGGTCTGTCAGGAGTGCAGCAGGTTTGAGGGGAGGGAGCTCTTTGGGCAGTGGAGGCTGGCAGCCGCGTGCAGACCCGTGTGCATTCCCCTTGCCATGCAGTGTCCCTTGGCAGCCACGCTGCCAGGTGGTGCTCTGGTGTCTCATCACACACAGCTCCAAACAGCAGAGGAGGAAAATGAGCTGGTGATGGATAGCCCTGGTGATGCCAAAGCTGTTAAAATATGAACCTCTGATGTACAGCTGGGCTTCCAGCAATGGGCTCTCCCCCTCTCTGCTCAGCTGCTCGTGTTGGGGACGGTGCTGCTCTGGGTCACTTCCCTTCTCTTTAGGCTGGGCTTGGCTGCTGTCTCTGAGGGCTGGCAGCTTGTGGTGGCCTTGGAATGCCTGCGTGGAGGAAAGGAGAGGGGGCCTGCTCAAAGGTCAGGCAGGCACTCCCCCATCTCCAGTGTGCCGTTGTCTGAAGCTCTGTCACCCCTGATGCTGCCAGTGCTGTGCTGGGGCCGAGCATCCTTGGAGCTGTCTCCACCTGTGTTCTCCCCAACAAGGGCTGCTGCAAAGAGTTTGTTTCCTTGGGGTTTTTCTCTCTTTTCGTGCTCTGTGTGCTCTGGGTTCCCACAATAATGCTGGTTTCTTCATCTCCCCTGCTCAGGATTGTGCCTGGGGGTGTGGGAGGCATTCAGACTAAGTGAAAAAGTAAATCTTATGTTGTAACCCCAACTTCCAGGGCCATATAAAGGGGGTCAGGAGGCATTCTTGTTCTCATCCTTGTCCCCTCCCAGTGTAGCCCTGCGTTACCTGATGCCAAACTGGGTAGAGGCAGGGAGAGCTGCTGTCTGGTGAGGTGACCCTGCCCTGGAGCCCTGGGGTGACTCGCAGAGTCCCTGGTGCTGGAAGCTGCTCTGGGGCTGGAGGTCACTGGCATGGGGACACAAGGTGTGCTCTCACATAAGCAATGTGCGCTGGCCAGGGCTCAGCACTGGTGCCAGTGGTGCCCTGTTTGGCCCCTGAGGAAGAGGAGGAGGAAGCTGCCGTGTGGCCCCATGCCGGGTGTGGGGCTGGAGGAGAGGATGACATGGGCAGAGTGGCCCCATGAGGAATGGCTGCTGCAGGCCACACGCCGTTTTCCCATTAGTGAGTGTTTAGTTCAGCGTTTTAAATAATTGTGTCCTCGGAATGATATTTAAAATCCATTTGGGAGGCAATGAGGCGGGAAAGTGCCTGTGCCATTGTGATGACGCTGCGCGGGCCGTGCCACACATGCATATTACAAACTCGTTACAGGCTCGTCTCCACGCACGCTGCTCCCCCCCACACAGCCTCCTTCTGAGCCTCTGGATGCCTCTCCCCTGCCATGGCTGCAGTGCTTGGCCTTTGGAGACGTTTATGTGACAAGATAGACGTGGTGTCCTCTGGGGTGAGGGATAAGGCACAGCCAGGTCACGGCACCTGGGCGCTGTCCATGGGAATGGAGGTGTGTGGGCCCTGCCTGGTGATGGAACTCTTGTTCAGGGCTCCTGGCCTTCCCTGTGATCACCTTCTGACCAGCCCTTGGCTTGTGTCACTGCAGGTTCCTGACCCTGAAGCCCCAGGGCTTTCAGCTGGAGTACTCAGGGCACTGTTGGAGGAGTTGTGTCAGCTGTCCTGGGCTGGCTCTGAAGCTGAGGACAAGCCTGTGCTCCTGAATGTCCATGCATGAGCTGGAGGGACTGGTGTGAGGGAGCTGATGGAGCAGCAGCAGTTCTGTGGGTGCTGGTTAGTGCTGGCTGGGAGAGTGGCCTTGCTGCTCTTTCTGTTTCTCTCTGACTGCTCTGTGGGCGCCCTCTGTGCCCCCTCAAGCCATGCAAGACAAGGCAGGACAAGGCAGTATTCAGTCCTTATCCTCTTCCTCCTGACCACGTTCAGACTCTCCTAGCCAGGGTCTCCCACTGTGGTTTTTCTCAGTGCTGCCTTGTGACCAAATGTGAGTGGGGTGAGGATGAAAGCCCCAGGTGCACTTAAAGACATGTTGTATTGTGACATTTGTCTCTTTCTCAGTGACCCAGCTGGCTGCTCTTCTGGCTAGGAAATGGATGGCTCTGCTGGCACCCTTTTCTCTGCCTGCAGCTGAGGACCCTCAGTGTCCCTGTGGACTTTCCTGCTTGGCACCTGTGGGTGCTGGGCTTGGACATGCTGAAGGAGTCTGCTTGTGTTTTGTGGGTTTGGTGGTTTTTGTTGTTTTTTCCCTTCTGTGCGGACTTTTTGTTTGTAGTTTTGGGTTGATTGATTTGCTTGAAGTGGTTTCAGGGATTTTTTTGTTGTTAGCCATGGGAATGGGAGAAAATGTCCAGGGTAACTGGTGCAGCCAAGGACGTGCAGACCCAGGTGTGTGAAATGCTGAGTGTGAGCACACAGCCTGCCCTCAGCAGGGCTGGTGGGTGGGGGACACCTGCAGGCAGGGTGCTCCTCCCAGAGACCTTTCCTGGATAGCCTTGGGTGTGGGAACAGTGCTGAGTGAGAGGGGCTTGTTTGGGATTCTGCTCCCAAGCCCCCAGCTGGGTGAAAATGATGGCATTGGTTCCAGGAACAGCACAAGTTGTAAAGACAGGTTGGAGAGGAACTGAGAGTTCTTAGTTTGTCCTCTTCCTCATCTCTTAATGAATTCAGACTTCCTGTACTCAAAGTTCCCCAAGTCAGGGCTGCTGCTCTGAGCCCCTCACCTGGCTGGAGGAGAATCTGAAGCTCGAGTGTGGGTTCCACAGAGGAGCTGGAGATGCAGCCACTGCATCCTTCAGGAGAACTATGTGCTCCCAGCCCAGCACCAGGGCATGCTGCACTGGCACAGAGCAGCTGTGCTGTGGCAATGGGAGTGTTTGGCATGATCCCAGTCCTGGGACTGGTTCATGGACCCTCTGCAGCTTCAAGGTTCTTACATAACTCTTTGCTCTTCTCTGGAAACAGCTGCCAACAGGAACACAAGCAAAGTCTGGCTCCCTGTTTGATCAGCACCTCCAGCCACACCACAAAGAACTTGACTACAGTTTGGAACCAATGTGACAGTGTTGTAGAGGCTGTTTTTCTCAGGGCTCCCCTCTCTGCCCTTCTGTATCCTGCCCAGCCCCTGGGAAGGGGCTGATTCCCAGAGCAGCGTGTGGTGCTTGTCAGGGTCTTTTGGTCCCCGTGGAGCTGCCTGTGGGGAAGAGCTCTGTCCTTGGGACTTTATGACTTCTGACCCTGAGTCTGATCCAGGCCTTTCCCAAGTCCCCTCTCCCACCTGCCTCCCTGCCGTGGCTGTCCCAGCTTGCTCTGCCTCTCTCAGTGGGAGCACTGTGTGGAGCAGGGGCTCTGCAGAGCCAGCAAGCACAAAGAGCATTCCAGGCTGCCTGCCACCCCTCTCTGTGCCTAGTCCGTGCTGGTGATTGCAGCCAGCAGCTGAAAATAAGCTCTTGGAAGAAGGGGAGGTGGTGATGAGGAGCTGCCAAGCCAGGCTATTTATACCGGGTGATTCAGGCCTCTGCCTGAGTCCAGCCAGATGCAGGGGAGCTGAAACCCAGGAGCAGCCTGCAGAGGACAAGCCCTGGACCAAGAGGGTCTTTGCTGTAAGAGCTCATTGGCTGTGTGGCTCAGCCCCCTCTGGTGAGTTACCTGTGATGGACTGCACCTCCCCTCCCCGCTGTGCCCCTCAGCGCCGGCTGCAGCCGGCTCCCTGGAAGGATTCCTGCAGTGGGAGCTCCCAGCACAGCGAGCACAGCCCGAGCCCACAGGGCTGGGGACCCCAGCACGGCCGCCTGGAGCCACTGCAGTGCCAGGACCTGCTGGTCCAGAATGCACTCTTCACTGGAGACCTGGACATGGTGCAGAAGTACTTCACCAAGAGCTCAGCCATCAATCTCATCATCGAGACCAGGGGCGATGTGCTGCGCTGGACTAGCAGCAAACGTGGTGGGTGTGAGGGGCTGGGACATGGGGGGATAGAAAATGCCCAGGATGGGGTCCAAGGATAGGGCTCAGGCACCTGAGAAAAATATTGAAAGGAATCCCCAGTGGTGGAAGAAGGACTTGAGAAGAACAGCTTTAGTGTGAGGAAGGAAGTCTCCAAGGCTGTACAACAAGTAGTAGCGGGCTTGTTGAAGGCAGCATGAGGCAGATCTACTGGGAAATAATGAGAATGGGGCCCCTGGAAAGGTTGCTGGAGAAGCACATCCTCAGGACTGTCCTGTTGGAGATTGCTGGGATGGATGTGAAATGTGTGTGAGGTGGGGAGTGTGCATGCGGGAGAGGCACCAGAATGCTGCTCTGTTCCGTGACATAGATTTGACCAGGGGAGCAGAAGTCCAGTCTATGAGAAAGATGGTGGAAGCAAACTTTCCTCAGTGACAGGAGGCAGGAGCTGATCCTTCTTGGTGTTTCTTTCCCTCTGTACATCTCACTTGTCCATCTCTACCTTGTCCAGGTGCATTTTGGGACTACCACTCATGCTTCCACACTCTGTGGTCCCTTTTACTTGCCTTCTCACCAGCATGGCCTGTAAGCTCCTCAGTAAGCAGTGCAGCTGGTGTGTGTGTTCAAGGCAGAGGTGTGCTGGGCAGCCTGGCTGTGCCCGAGGCAGAGGTGTGCTGGGCAGCCTGGCTGTGCCCTTGCTCTTGCTGCTGTCACCTGGTGACCTGGTGCAGGCAGACTCCCAGAATTCCAGAGCATCAAGTGGGGAAGGCCTTTAACTGTATTTGTCCTGGTTTAGGGCAAATCTGGGAGAGAGCCTCCTCAACAGAAGGCTGGTGGCAAAAGCCACCCATAGGAGAATGGAAGAGCTGTTGACAAAGCTGAAATGAAAGCTCTGCTTCCCAGGGGAGCAGGCCAAATGTCCTGGTGCTGAGACAGACAACAGCCTTCTGTGGGGATCCACTCCAGCAAGAGACAAACAGGGTGCGTGGGCTTGCCAATGCACGTGCTGCTGCTGGAGAGTGGGGAAGGTTATTGACCGTGTTGCAAGATTTGTAAAACCCGGGTTTTGAATTGTCACTAAGTCTACTTAGGAATGAAATCACTGAAGGGGTTACCTTTTGCGTGAGATCATTTGTCAGTAAAATACGGACTGGGTGTGGTAACTCCTGTCTTGTGCCAGGCTGGCAGGCGCTGTAGCAGCCAGTCTCTCTGCTGGTAAAGGTTTGTGCCCCAGAGAAAATGGAACATTGTGAAACAACCTCATGCAGAAATTTCTCTAATCAACAAAGTTTCAAGACATGAAAAACTCAACCAAACAAGATCATTCCTCAAGCACAGAGCAAAAATGTGCTGCCAAATTTGTCAGCTAGGAATACAGAACAAAAACCAAAACAAACCTTCATGCTACCTGCGGCTTGTTTCTGTATGTCACTGACCATACAGGGACAGGTTCCCAGAACTCAGTGACCTTAACAGTAGGTTCTAGTGACCTTGTCCTTCCCAGATCACCTCGCTGGCATTTTAAGGTGCCCAGAGGAAGTGTAAACTGTCTGGTGTCACTGATGCTTACACCACTTGCTGCCTCCCCGGTGCGTGACTGGGAACCTCAGGCTCCCATGGGACACCTGCTTATATCCTTGGGTAAATAGACGGTCCCATCAGGTGAGAACATCTGCCAGGGGCTTCCCTTTCTTTACCTTTTCGTAGGTACATTTCAGTTAGACAAGGTGAGGATTGCACACACAGAGCAAACCGGATACTGTCGGCATAGAACTTGCTCATTTGTTTTCATTACTGAGAAGAGTAAAGTTCCCTGTCTTACACTCGGCTCTGGTCCTCTGGTAATTGTTGCTTGGTGGTCTGTTGGGGTCACTTAACTGGTGTTTAGCTGCATGATCTGAGTAGTTCCATGACACAAAACTAGACTGAACTCCACTAGCCTTCCATGCAGTTTGACATGTTCTCTAGATCACATGGTGTGGCCAGTATGTGCACGGTGCTAATGCCCGTGAGCAGGGCATGCTCTCCTGTGACCCAGGTGTGCAGGCTGGCTGTGAGCCAAGGGGCTCAGAGGAAAGCACCAGCTCCAGTGACAGCACTGCAGTGAGCAGCCAAGCCAGGGGAGTGTCTGAGGGCTGGGAGGGAGCACTAAAGCTGTGCAGGGCTTCTGTGCAAGGCTGGATATCAAAGAGGAGGAAGTGGGGAGGGTCTAAAGGATAAGAACCTCCAATTTTTCCCATCCTTGTACCTATTTCTACCATTTCTTTGGCTTTGATTAAAACTAGCTGTTCTGTAGCTTGTTTAACAATCTTCCTAGTGCCAATGGCTCAGGTGCAACTGGTAGATGGGTGTGCAGTGCTGGAGACGTGTGGAGCCAAGAGGTGAACAAAGGCACGGAGATGTGTGTGGAGCTGCTGGTCTGGGCAGCACTGGGCAACACACTGAGTAAGCATGACACCATTTCCCTCTCTTTTGTCTTAGTGATGTCTCATCCCCACTTCTACACTTCTACCCTTAAAGCTCCCCTGCCCTTCCTGAAGGTTTCCCCTCCACAGCAGGGCACTGCTGAGGTACTGCTGCCTTAGTGGAGAGCCTTTATCAGCCTCTCGGCCCCAGCGTTTGGTCACAAGGTTTCCCAGAATAGAACAGCTGAGACTTCAGCTGTGCCCAGCCCGAGCCAAAGAGAGGGGCGTGATGTGTTCCCATCCCTGTGGAACGCCCTGGGCTGGCTGGCAGGCAGACTCTCAGCCCAAACAAGGCTGCTAGTGGGGCTGTGCCTCAGAGTCTGGCTGGGTGCACCAGCAGGCCCTGTCCTGCTCTCTGAGGAGCTTGGGTGCTATGAGCAGCACCACAGGCGGAGGAGATGAGAGCCAGGAGCCCATCCGCACACAGCAGGCACACGGCCCTGCCCAGGTGTTCTGGCAGGCCCTGCTGGCTGGGGATCAGGGCACCATAGCCAAGATCCTCGGAGATCCTCAGAACAACCTGAGCCCCAGCGCTGTGTTTGACACCAGTGACCTGGAAGAGTGGAAGAATTACCGCTTCAACCCCCGCGGGCTGAGTACGGGGAGCACGGGGCTCGGCCTGGGCTGTGGGGCTCGGCCTGGGCTGTGGGGCTCAGCTGCTGTGGGGCTCGGCCTGTGCTCTGTGCTGTGGGGCTCGGCCTGGGCTGCGGGGCTCAGCCTGGGCTGTGGGGCTCAGCCTGTGCTCTGTGCTGTGGGGCTCGGCCTGTGCTCTGTGCTCTGGGGCTCGGCCTCGGCTGTCGGGCTCGACCTGGGCCGGGGGGCCACAGCTGCTGTCGGGCTCAGTCTGAGCTGTGTGCTGTGGGGCTCGGCCTGGGCTGCGGGGCTCAGCCTGTGCTCTGTGCTGTGGGGCTCGGCCTGGGCT
>JAWWEY010000115.1:110078-121951 GCA_035582745.1 Loriotus luctuosus
AGCCCTGTCCCTTATGGTGTCACAGACCTGGAGCCATGTCCCTTATGGTGTCACAGACCTGGAGCCATGTCCCTGATGGTGTCACAGACCTGGAGCCACATCCCTCACTGTGTCACAGACCTGCAGCCGTGTCCCTCACTGTGTCACAGACCTGGAGCCATGTCCCTGATGGTGTCACAGACCTGGAGCCGTGTCCCTCACTGTGTCACAGACCTGGAGCCGTGTCCCTCACTGTGTCACAGACCTGGAGCCACATCCCTCATTGTGTCACAGACCTGGAGCCGTGTCCCTCACCTTGTCACTGCTGATCTCTGCGGTGGGATTCACCCAAATGCTTGTCACTGCCATATTCCTTCCCACCATGGAATCTGGGCCCTAATCCTGGACTAGGGGCCACAGCCAGTCAATGACCTGCAAAGATGAGCATCTCTCACTCTCTCAGCAATCCAAGGACAGGAGGTGTCTGCATCAGAGGCAGGGATCCCCTGTGCCAGGCCTCAGTTTTATGATTCAATATCTGAGCCTGGATGATTATTTTACCATTGACTTCTCCACACCCATTTCCCTCACTTGGAGCAGGGCTGTTCTTGCTGTGGAAAGATGATTTTTTGGGACTACAAGGATGTGCCACAGAAAAAGTCACAAAAGACAAGAAAGAAAGAGGAGGTTGTGTGATGTCATATCTGGGCCCTGAGGATTCAAATTGTGCCTGTTTAGTGGAGGAAGGCTGAGTACCCCACTTCGAGCACACTGGGCCCATTTTTGCCCCAGTTAAATGCTCCACACAGGGTGCAAGTGTCCAACTCCACGGCTGGGCTGTCATGTCCCACAGAAAACACACACTTCCAAGTGGTGTTCCAGACATCCTCAGGGACAAAGCAGAAGGTGATGGTAGAGAAATCCATGTGTTTACACAGATATCGATGCCACCAGGGAGCCTGGGTAGCTAAGCAGCCAGGGGTCCTGCATCCCTTGTCAAAGGGGAAATGCAGGCAGGAACACGGAGGGTACTTGAGAAGAGGAATACCCGTAGGTGAGAGCTAGAGGTCTGGAGTGTCACTGTGCCACTGAAACTGCAGCTGGAGTGAGCATAGACATGACTCCAGCTTGCATTTCTTGGCTTCCAAGCACTTTAAAAATCCTGATCCTCTTCTGAAGCCGGGCTTCAGTTTGCCTCCAGCAGGTCTGGTGAGCAGCTCTCTATAGACAGGACAGCCCGAATGCCGAGCCGGGGGCAGAAAGTGCTCTGTTTTAGCGTGGGGACTCCCCACAAGGGGCAGGCGATGTTCCTCCGGACACAGCGAGCACAGCGGAGCCGCAGCTCGGGAGCTTTCGGCTCGCACGGCTCCCGCCTGCTCTGCGGATGGAGCGATGCGCCCCGGGGCCGCCACCGGGGGACGCGTCCGACACACGGAGCGCGGGGCCGAGCGGTGCCGGGGCGGCGGGGGAGCAGCGAGAGGGGGCATTGCAGATACATCCCCATCCCGCCCTGACCCCAGCGCGGCTGCGGGCGGCCCCGCGGCGCCCGAGCCCGCCGGTCTCACCGAGACCCCGCTCCGAGCTGACAGCGCTCCAGGGCCGAGAAAGGCGCACTCCCGACCCTCCCCCGTGGTTGCTCTCCCCGCGCCCTGTTCGGGCGGTCTGCGGGCACGGCACGGAACGGCACGGGGCTGCCGGTGCCTGGCCAGGGCCGGTCCGTCGGGGAGCTGGAGCCCGCCCATCGCTGCCGTCCCCGGACCGCTCCCCGCGGGCTCGGCCATCCGGAGCTGCGGGAGGTCCCGCTCGGGTCCGGTTGCGGGAGCCCCGGTGGTGCCGGCGGAGCGGAGCCGGTTCGCCCCGTCCGTGGGCCCGGAGAGGGCTGTGCGGAGAGCGCGGCCCCGTCCCGTCCCCACAAAAGCACCCTTGTCCCGGCCCCGTAATTGCTAATCATCAATCACCATTAATAACAGCTGATGAGGCGGGAGGGGGAGGCGCCTTCCCAGGGGCCAGCCGCGCCGGGGGAGCGGGGCGCCGTGCCCCGCCGGAGCGGGCGCTGAAGGAGGAACTCGACCGTGATGTGCAGAAGATGGATGAGAGCAGAGGGCGACACCCCCGCCCGCCTCCCCTCCCCTCCTCCCCTCCCCTCCCCTCGGCGGCCCGGCCCGGCCCCCCCGCGGCGGGGCGGGCGGGCGGCTCCGAGCGCGCCTCCACTCCGCCGCGCCGAGACAGCGAGCGGGCGGGCGGGCGGCAGCTCTCGCCGGGCGCCGGAGCCCACGGGAGCCGGAGGGCGCGGGCCGGGGCCGGGGCCGCGGCGGGGCCCGGCGGCGGCGGGATCGCGGCGAGTTGGCGGCGGCCCGAGCTCGCCGGAAAGTTGGTGCCGGCTGAGCCGGAGGCGCCCGCTCGCCATGCAGAGACCCGGCGGCCAGGGGACCGCCTTCTCCATCGACTCGCTCATCGGGACGCCGCCGCCGCGCTCCGGGCACCTGCTCTACACCGGGTACCCCATGTTCATGCCGTACCGGCCGCTGGTGCTCCCGCAGGCGCTGTCCCACGCCCCGCTGCAGTCGGGGCTGCCGCCGCTGGCCCCGCTCGCTTCCTTCGCCGGCCGCCTCACCAACACCTTCTGCGCCAGCCTGGGCCAGGCCGTGCCCTCCATGGTGGCGCTCACCACCGCCCTGCCCAGTTTCTCCGAGCCCCCCGACGGCTTCTACCCACCACAGGAGCTGCCTCCGCCGCGCGCCGCCCCCGACGCCGGCTGCCGGCGCGGCGCGGACGGGCTGGAGGCGGAGGAGCTGCCCCCGGGCCGCGACAAGGGCCCGCCCGAGCCGCCGCTGCACTTCCCGGACCCCTTCCCCGGCCTGGCAGGTAAGAGCGGCGCGGGCCCGTCCTGCCCGGCGGGGAGCGGCCGCCCCGCCGAGCCCCGCAGCCCCGGGGAGAGCTCCCCGCTCCCCTCCGCCGTCCCGGCGGCACCGGGGCCGGGCGGACCTGCGGCCGGAGCTCGGCAGGACGGCAGCCGCGGAGCCGAGCGCTGGGACCGGGCGCGGCGGGCAGGACGGCGGGGCAGCCAGCGGGACCTGCCCTCGGCTGCGCTCCCGGCCCGGCTCGGAGCACCGAACCGACTCCCCTCCGTCCCAGCCGGTCCGCAGCGTTACCGGGTTGGAGTCAAACTTCGCCTGCCTCGGCCGGGCCGCGGGGCAGGAGCGGCGGGAGAGCGGCCGGTCGTGGCCGGGCCAGCCGCACGGAGCTCTCCGAGGTCCTGGCACTCGGCCCGGGGCGAGCGGGGCGGAGGTGGCGGCGCGTCCCACGGCTCGCTGCGCAGCCCTGCCCGCCCGCACCGATCTTGGTCCCTGTCCCCGGTGCCGTTCGGTCCGGCGCGGGACTGCGCTGTCCCCAGCGTGGTGCGGCGGCCCGGGCCGGTGCCTCCCGGCGTCGCCGTGCTGCGACCACCGGCTTTCCAAAGTTTCCCCCGAGCCCGCCCCGCAGGGCCGAGGCGGAGCAGCCCCGCTCTCCTCCGTCCCGGCCGCCGGCTCGGCACCGGCTCGGCCCGACGGCCGGGCAGGCGGCAGCGCCCCTCCCGGCACCCCCGGTGCGGGCGGGAACGGCTCCCGTCGGGGCCCTCGCCTTTGTGCGCTGCGACCGCTCCCCGAGTGCGCCAGCACCAGCCTCGGAGACTTGTTGCTCCGTATTTCTCAGCCAGGTCCGGCACTCGGCTCTTCTCCCCGGGTCCTGCAGCACGGGGTCCCTGCGGCAAGACACAGACGAGCCAGCTGCTCCCTCTCTGGTGCGGCCTCTCCTGAGCTGTCTCTCCTGGCCGCTCCTGGGATCCACCTTTGTCTCACAGGCTTCCTGGCGTGCATGTGTGCTGAGAATCTCTGCTGCTTCTCGCAGTGCTTGGCTGTTTGCTCTCCATCTTCTCTTTAGTCTCTCCTGGGTAAGCCCAGGTGCCTTCCTTGCCCTGCCTTGTTCATCCCTCAAAGAGCACTTCACTCATCGGGTACCCCTTAGACCTCTCCCCCCGGGTAGGACAGTGGGGGCATTCTGCCTCCCCCTTCCTGTGTGGGTTATTGGGTGCTCCTCTGGTGCTCCTCAGCCTCTGTGCTGAGCCAAAAGCCCAATGCAATCTTACTTTTTTGTGAAAGTCTTCTCAGGGCAGCACTGCCCTGGCCAAAACCAGGTCTGTACGACCTCACCTTTCCCTCTGTGAGCAGATGAGCTGCATTGTGCTTGATCTCCCTCTATGGCTCCTCCATAACTGAGCCCAATATGTTCTCTCCTCCCAAGGGACTCAGATGAACTGTCCCAGACCATGGCCACTTCTGAATCCAAGAAATCCTACCTCTGAGACCTTTCCTGTTGCAACTGGATGATATGATAGAAGGGAAGATGTCTTGCTCCAGCTGTTCAACCCCTGCTGCCTCTGAGCCCTGGCTCTGCTCTGCAGCCATGAGGGGGGCTTGTCCTTCTGCACAGGCATGTGCCCATGTGGACCCAGCTCTGTGGGCTGCTTTGCCCAGATCCAAGAGGATTTGTCAGGCCAAATGTGCCTGCCTTCTCCTGTACCTACTGCTTCTCCTGACTGTAGCAGACAAAACTGGAGATGGACAGAGGAACCATCTCAGAGGAAACTCAGGAGGGTTGTTGTGAGCTTTTTCCAGTACTAAGGAATAGAAAGATGATTCATGTTAACAGGAGTCATCAGAAACTATCTATAATGCAGTTTGCTCTTGCATCCAGTCTGTGGCCCTGACCAAAAGCAGTTGTCCAGGGAAAAGCAAGAGAGCACAACCTGTTTAGTGGTCAATTCTAAAATGATACTTCCCTCACAGCCAACCATCTGCACATCAGGGACTTCCTGTGCCAAGTGTTGTTTCTGTATATTTAGTAAACTTCAACTAATTTTTTTTTCTGTGGCCTTATCTAATCTCCCCTGGAGTCCACCAGAAAGGAGGGATAACCTTGACATCAGTCACATCAAGATGGCAAGATGTTCCACAGATTTTTTACCTGTAGAAGAACCTTGTGAAGAATAAATGCTCCCTTTTGACAGTTTTGCTGACATTTAGCATCTTATACTCTGGAGTGACTGCTGCTGTCCCTAGGCTCTGTTAGTATCTCCACCATGCAGGTGTCTGTGGACACAGGATCACTTGCATCCTGGATCAGCCAAAGGAATTAATGCACTATTTTAGGACTCCTCTCTGCATCCACTGGCTTTGAAACTTGCTTCCAGCAACTGCCACCCTTCTTGAGCAGGGAGAGGCACACAGGGAAGCTGGTGGTGAGATGCAGCAAAGCTTGAAGTCTGGTTTATTTCCACAGCTGCCACAGAGGTGTGACCCCTGGTGTAAGAGTACTTAACATCCCTAGCTCTCCACACCTCTTCTGGGAGCAGGTTTGTTCCTGAGCTCTTCAGACCTCCTGTGAGATTCAGGCAGAAGTCTGAGACTCTTTCCTGGTTCGGTGTAGTGACAGCACATTCGGTCAGGGGCAGGGTGAAGTTTCTGTTGTTCCCCTTACCAACACAGGGCTCATCACAACACCCATTCCTGACCCTGCTCTTCCCGATGCTTCCCTGACAGCTTTGTCACCTGTGACACTCAAGTCTCTTCACCGTGCTTTCTACATCCATAATCATAGAGTTACAGAATGGTTTGGGTTAGCAAGGACCTTTAAAGGCCACCAAACCCCCTGCCATGGGCTGGGACATCTTCAACTACATCAGGTTGCTCAGAGCCCTGTCTGACCAGGCTTTGAGTGTTGCTGGGGATGTGCTATCCACCACTTATCTGTGCTACCCAGTGTTCACCACACTCATTGTGAATAATTCTTTCTTATGCCTCATTTAATCGACCCCTTGTTCTATCACAGGAGACTTTAAAGCCTCTCTTTGTCTTTCTTATAAGCCCTCCTTAAGTACTGAAAGGTTGCAATAAGGTTTACCTGGAGCTTTCTCTTCTCCACATTGAACAACCCCAACTCTCTCAGCCTGGCCTCACAGCAGAGGTGCTCCAGCCCTCAGAACATTTTTGTGACCCCTTTTGGACTCTCTTCAATGTCTTTGACAAGATCAATGAACAGCTGTGACTCTGAAAAACAAACCAGCGGGTCAACCCTGTTCTTCATTTACTGCTTCTCGTTGATTTTTCAGTCCTGAAGCTTTGTTTCGTGACAGCTTCACTTCATGTTCAAAGGCCTTGAAAGTCCCAGTACACCCCACCCACATGGGTGGGATCCCCTGCCTTCATTCCTTCCTTGCTGGTGACATAGTAGGTGACTAACAGACCAATACACCAATTTTCTTTGTGAACACATCCAATTTAGATTATGTTATCAAGTAGTTCCAAGTTTCTTACTGCAAACCCAGCCCTTTTATAAGACACAAATGTGAGATTGCTCCATTTAAAATTTGAAATCTGGTTCAGAAGAGAGTATTCAGAGATAGCACCTGTTTTGCAAACCCTCATGTTGCTCAGTCTTCTTCCAGTCTCCTGGGGCACAGCCTGGGCTGACAGGAGCGAGCTGCCCTACGAGCACTGGTTGCTGGTGTGGCTGCTGGGATGCCATCCTCCATCCCTGGGGAATTACAGTGCCGGGGCAGGACCCAAAGAGCCCTTGGGGAAGACACTGAGTTCCTCATCAGAGCTCTCTTACCCTGTCAGGCCCCGCGCTCCACCAGAGAGAGGTGGTGCACAGAGGTGACAGCTCTTCTTTTCTTCAGGAAAGTGCTGGCATGAGGTTGTGCAACGGCAGCCAGAGTGCTCCTTGCTGCCTGCTGCTGATCCTCAGCCCCATGAGCACAACATCTCTGGGTCTTTACCCTCTATGCACATGGGAAATCTCTTCCCCTACCCCTGACCCTACACTCTGCAGCAGGATAGAGACGAAGGAGTTCTTTCCCACTGTAGGAAACAGGAAGAGCAGGGAGAAGATTCCAGATCTCCAAAGCCTGGTTTCAGGAAGCAGCAGGCTTGCTGCAGGACTGACAAGGGGTGTGGGAGCTCCACAGTCACCAGGCTACCAGGAATGTCTTCTGGGCTCGAGTAGTCTCCTGCAGTTCTGTTTGTGTATTTAAACCCTGCACTGTCGGGCTTCTGAGGGTGTTCTGCCTTTCCCCCTGAGATGAGGTCCAGGGGCCCTGGCTGCATGTGCCACTGCCTGGACACTGCTTAGAAGTTTGGAGAGCTGCTGCTTCTCCTTTCGCTTGTTGGATTGTATAGAGCAGCAGTGCTTCAGGACAACTCCTTCCAGCAGTGATTACTGCTCTTGGGTCAGACTTGAAGAATTTTCTGGTCTCTTCTAGTCTCAGCATGACAGAAAAGCTTTTTCACCTGCTTGTGCATAGCTGTGGGTCCTCCCTTCCTGATCCCTGTCTGTGGCTGAGAGCATCTTCTCACTTTGAGCCCTTTTACCCTGTGGAAGTGACTGTCTTCCAAACCTCCTTCCTCCATTTGTCTCCCACCATGTCCTCCCTTGCTCCATGACTGTTTCATCCTTCAGGCAGCAGTTTGGGACACAAGATGCTTGCAAGGAAGAGATTCATACCCCAGTATGCTATCAGAATCCTCAGAGGCACCTTAACAGAGGTGTCTGCTATGATCCAAGCGCTGCATTCTGCCTGATGGCCTGGGAAGGAGTGCTGTCTGTTGGGTGATGTTGACAGGTTCTGTCCTGCCCCTCTGCCCACTGCTGGGCGTAGCTGAGCCCTGAGCATCGGCTGCCTCAGCACCTTGTTCCCTGTCTGCTGTGGTGCATCCTGAGATTAGGGAGGGAGAGCCAGAAGTGGGGCCCCCATGTCCTGTAGAGCCCTGCAGAGAGGTTTGCTGGGCTGGAGCTGGCTCTGGATGCTGTTTCCAGGACAGTTCTTCAGCTCTTGGCTGGCTACTTTCTAACAGCATCGATGGTCTGGTGCACTTGGAAGAGACAGGGAGGGCTGAGCTGAGAGACAAGGTACGGGCGTTCTATCCTGTGCGGAGATCCAGACAAGCCCTGAAGTGTTGTGAGGTTCTCTGCCAGACTGAGACCGTGGTGCTGCTGCGGCCGGGCCGGGGATGGGGCTGGGGCTGGGGCAGCTGCTGCGGGAGTCAGAGCCGCTGAGCCCGGGCGGGCTGCGGGGACAAGGGCGCTGGGCCCGCGGGGGGAGCGGCTGGCGCTGCCCGCAGCGGGACCCGGTGCGGGGCTGGGGCCGGGGCCGTGGCTGCGGGACGCGGTGGTGACGGGCTCCGAGGCAGCGGGAGGAGCGGCAGCCCCCGCCGAGGAGCGGGGAGAGCTTTCCCCGTGGCTGGGGGGCTCTGGGAGCGGAGGGGCCCGGGCGGGAGGGATGTGGGGTGCGGGATGCGGGGTGCGGGATGCGGGTGCGGCGGGCACTGACGCTGTGTGCCCCGCAGACGGGAAGGCGTACAGCTCAGACGAGGAGAAGCTGGAGGTGAAGTCGGCGGCGACGCCGTGCAGCGAGCGGGAGGAGGAGAGCTCGGCGGGCGAGAGCGAGGAGGAGCCCTTCCTGGACGGGGCGGCCGCCGGCACCGCGCTGGGAGCCAAGGGCAAGGGCAAGGGCGGCCCCGCCGCCGAGCAGCCCCCGCCGGGCTCCGGGGCCGGGAAGAGCCGCCGGCGCCGCACGGCCTTCACCAGCGAGCAGCTGCTGGAGCTGGAGAAGGAGTTCCACTGCAAGAAGTACCTGAGCCTGACGGAGCGCTCGCAGATCGCGCACGCCCTGAAGCTGAGCGAGGTGCAGGTGAAGATCTGGTTCCAGAACCGCCGCGCCAAGTGGAAACGCATCAAGGCCGGCAATGTCAGCAACCGCTCCGGAGAGCCCGTCCGCAACCCCAAGATCGTGGTGCCCATCCCGGTGCACGTCAATCGCTTCGCCGTGCGCAGCCAGCACCAGCAGATCGAGCAGGGCGCCCGGCCCTGAGCCCGGCCGCGCTCCCGGACCCTGGGGCGGGCGGCGGCGGCGCTCCCCCTCCTGTGTACATGTCCCTTATTTATTCCGTGTAAACTCTGTACATACGGCAGCGTGTCCTTCTGTCCGTGCCATGGCGAGTGCGGCCGCCTGGCCCTCGGGCCCTGGCCGCCCGCTGGGCCGGGCTGAGCCGGGCCGGGCCGGGCCCTCGCTGCCGCTGGCGCCCGCCCGTGTATAGCTGTGATTTCAATAAATTATTTTCTATGGAGCAAGACCACGTTCTTCCTCGCTGCAGGAACGGAGATCCCGCGGCCCCGGCCCGGCGCGGGCAGAGGAGGAGAACAGGGAAGGGAGAGGGATGGGAACAAGGACAGGGACAGGGACACGAGCACGGGCGGCGGCCGCGGAGGTCGGGGCGGCCGCGGAGGTCGGGGCGGCAGGCGGGCGGGGAGAAGGGGAGGCTCCGGGGCTCAGCCGCCCCTCGGGCGGTGCCGGTACCGGGGCCCGCGGAGCCGGGGCCGTGCGGGCTCATTGCACCTGCTGCTGTGCCGGTGCCGAGATGCGGGAGGGAGAAGAGGATGGGGCGGGCCGGGAGGCGCCCGGAGCACCCCCAGGTCGGCCCTCCCGCCGGCGGAGCCGGGGCCAGGGCTGGCTCGGGAGCGCCTCCGCAGCTCGTCCCGGAGCGCGGAATGTGCGCGCTGCTGCAGGCTCCCAGCACGGCTGCGGCCCCTGCCCTGGCCCGGCTCCCTGCGCCCGTGCCCTGGGACAGGGGCAACAACAAAAGGGGCTCGCACATCCAGGCCAGCCATTCTCTGCTCCTGAGAGCTGTTGCAGGAGATGCTGCTTCCGCAGCCAGCCAGCTCCGGTACTGAGCCCAGCCCCAGGAGCCCGTGAGGAGCCAGCTTGGCACAGGGCACAGCTGCACGCCCAGCCCAGAGCACAAGGGCCCTGGGGCTCCCTGGGTGTCCAGCCTGGGAAAACTCTGCTCTGCTGTGACAAACATCGGTGAGCCCATGGAGCAGGGCAGCTCCCGCGCCTCTGCTGTGGCAGCAACACCCAGTGCAAGGTCACCAGAGGTTTCTGGGCAGGGAGGGGGCTCTCTCCAAGGTTTGGCTGGGGCACCAATTGCTCACAGGTTTGATAGGGAGTTTGGGTCACGAACGGTCCAGCCAGCTGCTGTCCCCTTCCCTGGGAGACAGAGCTTGGGAGAGCAGGAAATGTCCCTGACAGCCGGAGCTGACTCCACCTTCCCCTGATGCCACAGCAAGGGTTGGGCCATCTCTGTGCTGCCTGGGGAGCAGTGCTCCCTCTGCACGTCCCTTCCCTCTTTGGCAGGTGCATTCTGTCCACCTGGAGCGTGGGCTCCGTGCTCAGCCTGCAGAGCTGAGTCCTCCTGCAGCGCCCTGGAGCTCTGGAGCCCTGGGGTGGCTGTCCCTGCCCCTTGGCTGTTGGCTCCCGTTGGCTTGTGTGGCCAACACACACAGGCACAGCTCAGATCACAGCAATCATTTGGACAAAGCTGTGCTTCTACATGTCCTTGGTCGGTGGCTCTTTCCACAGAAATACTTGCTGCAGGTTCCAAGAGGGTTCTGTGGGATCCTTCCAGGATTTGGTTTCTCAGCACAGCTGGCTTCCACTACAGGACACCAGCCTCTGTCCCTGCACCACTGACCTGGAAACAAGAAAGTTTCCTCAGGAAATGCCTGGCCTGGTGCTGCTCACAGCATCCCCAGCATGGATTTGCCCTGTCCAGGTAGCAGCACTTGCTGGCATTCCCTGTGGATCAGGGGAGTAAATGTCCTTCGGCAGAGCCCCTAGAGCCCTGCTCTCAGGAAATCTGTCAGCTCCCTTCCCATCAGGCTGGGCTGGAGCTGCAGCCCTGCTCCACCCTCGGTGGGGGCTGGTCTGGGACAGGGACTGACCTCAGCTGTGCTCCGTGCTGCAAAGGGGACACAGCAGCCATGGCTCTGGCACAGGAACTGGTACTCACCTCTGTGTGGGAGGGTAGGGGCAGGGTAAAGCCGATCTGCAGCTGCACACAGGGCTCTGCCACTACAAATGTGTCCACATGAGGGGTCTGTGCCACTGCAGCCGATCACAGCACAGCAGTGCGTGCTAACCACAACACTCCAGAAAGCATCCGCAGCTCCAGGGTTGGGCCAGTGACATTGAAAGGAGTAAAATTTTATTTTAAGGTCCAAGAACTTCCTTATTTCCACCAGGCATTTCTAACTGACGCTGACTTGATATGTCCTGCCCCAGTGGCAGCACTGGTGTATTGTGTCTTTAACCCACGTCCCCCACTACAGAGGCCACTGCCCACCCAAATCCATGTGCAGAGCACTCCATGCATGCTCATCCGTGGGCTGCTGCTGAGGTGGGTCCAACATCTACGGGTTTTAGCTGTATGGAAGGCGTTGTTGTTGTTGTGGTTGCTGAATTAGACCAATCCCAGAGCCCATACACACTGCAGACCTACAAACAGCCACGCTAAATCCCCACAAATGCTGCAGAGGTGCAGCTCTGTGTACAGCTGCAGGAGGTGGCAGACTCATGCTGTCACCAGCGCTGCTGGAGAGCTGCAGAGCAGCAGAGTGTTCCTGGCACCGAGCAGAGCAGAGCTCCCTGTGAACCCTGAGCTCTGTGACGGCTCCGGTGCCTCCTGCACACGGAGAGCAGAGCAGGGCACAGTGAGAGCGGTGCAGGGCACTGCCCGCACTGCCCACACTGCCCACACTGCACACACTGCCCACACCGCCCACATTGCCCACACCGCCCACATTGCCCACACTGCACAGTGAGAGCGGTGCAGGGCACTGCCCACACTGCCCACACTGCCCACACTGCCCACACTGCACTGTGAGCACGGCACAGGGCACTGCCCACACTGCCCACACTGCACACACTGCCCACACCGCCCACATTGCCCACACTGCACAGTGAGCGCGGTGCAGGGCACTGCCCGCACTGCCCACACTGCCCACACTGCCCACACTGC
>JAWWEY010000115.1:125389-156664 GCA_035582745.1 Loriotus luctuosus
GCTGGCACCAGGGGGCTCCTGGGGTCAGAGCCGGGTCCGGGCTGGCACCGGGGGGCTCCTGGGGTCAGAACTGGGTCCGGGCTGGCACCGGGGGGCTCCTGGGGTCAGAGCCGGGTCCGGGCTGGCACCGGGGGGCTCCTGGGGTCAAAGCCGGATCCGGGCTGGCACCGGGGGGCTCCTGGGGTCAGAGCCGGGTCCGGGCTGGCACCGGGGGCTCCTGGGGCAGGGCTGGGATGGGAAGGGAGGCGCCAGGGCTGGGTAGGGCGGGATCCCGCGCGGGAGATGATGTATGGGCAGATGTATCAGATCGCACAAGATAAACAAGCAGTGAATTTCATCAGGGCCCATCATGGCTTTAATTTGGCTGCCTAATGAGTCAGATCCAGCCGCGCAGATAAAAGTTGTCAGAGCCGCAGCCCTAATGAATTTCTTGCCACTTGTAATCAAGGCAGCTTGTCTGAGGGGGATGATTAATGGGCCCCAGAGGAGCTGCCGTCCCTCGGCTTCCATTCCCGTTAATGCAGTCGCCAGGAAATTAACCAAACCCAGCACTGGGCTGGGGCCAGGGCCGGTGTGGAGGCACCCACGGGCACCACGAGGGGATGGCAATGAGGGGTGACACGGGTGCAGGGGCCGAGCTGGAACTGGGACCAGGACCAGGATGAGGACCATGTCCACCAGGGCGCACACAGCCAGAACATCAAGGAGTGGAGGGGCTGGGGCCACCGTCTGCAGCCCCCAGTAAGGCAGCCCTCTGCCACGGGAGAGGCACAGGAGGAGGCAGCAGGGCTGTGGCAGGGACATCTGAGGGTACCTGTGGCAGCTGGGGGTGTCCTGGCACCTCCCTTCCCGCAGCACTGCCGCACAGGCTTGGGGTCCAAGGGCCGTGCCCGCTCCCGGTGCAGCAGAGCCTGGACCCAGCACAGCACAGGGACACTCCAGGCACACCTGGAGCCCCAGAGTGCTGTTTGTGGCATGGTCTGGGTGCAGCCAGCCCAGAACTGCCAGCACTGGGGCCCTGCTCTGTGTCTGCCCGTCCTTGGGCCTCGATGGTCCCGCAGCCTGCGCTCCTGGCTCGCTGTGGCAGCCCATCACTCACTGCCTTCCCCTGGCCCAGCTCCACATTGCTGTCCTGTGCACGGGGACCAGCTGGCCCAGGTCCCTGCCCTGCATGTCCACTCTCCAGCACACCCCTCTGCTGTGCCCATCTCCCATCCCCCAGAGCTGGGCATTCCTCTGGGGCCATGTTCTGGCATTGTCCCTCAGTGCCCCAGGCTGGCACATCTCCCCTCCAACCTCAGCACTCTGCCATGTCCCAGGAGCCTGCTCTGGCACAGGACTGCTGTTACCAGAGCCCGAGCCCGAGGAGAAGAGGCTGAACGTTGGTCAGCGTGGGCTGGAGAGTCACCAGAGCCAGCTGCAAACCAGGGCTGCATGGAGACCCCAAAGGCAGCACACTGAGACACTGGCCTGGCAGGAGGTGGGTTGCTTTATTGGCCTTTATCTCCTTGGCTGCAGATAACACACACAGGGCAACTTATGGAAAAGAAACCGTATATACAGAGTGTCCATATAAATATTTCCAATGTACATTTTATACACAAGTGACAGAGACATTCCATAGCAGTGTCCAAAGCCTTGAGGTTCCAGCATTCAGCTAGAGGCTTGACCCCAATGCAAAGAGAGATGCTCCTCTCCTCTCCTCTTGCTCAGCTGGAGACCAGCCCCACCTGGGCAGCAGCGGGAGCCAGCGGGAGGCTCTGATGGAGACACTGTGTATGGCTTGGAGCTTGAACCTGGAAGGACAGTGACTCTACAGACAGACAGACAGAGCTGGGGATCCCGAGGTGACCATCCTCTTCCCCTTCTAGGAAAGCAGGGAGGCTGGGGAGGCCTTTGTCCAGGGACAGTGCTGGGGAGGCACCACCCTTGCATCAGCACACGGGGAGCAGTCTGGGTGCGTGCAGCCCTCCTGCACTGGCCAGAAGCAGAGAAGCACGGGGGTCCAATGGAGAAACACGCACCTCCTGCTCCCCCCACCTCAGCACTGCACTGGGGGTGTGGCAGGGCCAACACGGAGGGAGAGCAGGAGGGAAGTGACCACACCGACCTCCCTGAGGGAGCAGGCACAGCCATCAGCCTCCCTGGTGCTGCGGTGCAGGGGAGGCCACACAGCTGAGCTGCCCCCAGCCCCTGTTTTATCTACAGATGAGTGGGGGGACAGGAGACACTGCCTCCCCATGCACGTACCGGTCACGAGAGCGGGGAGCACTGGAGCCACCCCAGGGACTGTGCAGGAGCCCTCACAAGCTGGCAGCACGGGCTCTGCACAGCAGCACGGCCAGAGGTGGCTGGAACCAGCGCAGAGGTGCAGGACCTGGCTCCCAGCTGGCTCCCAGCTCCTCCTGCCTGGAGCGAGGTTCTGCTGGGGGAGGCACGGTGGGGCTCTCAGAGCCGCTCCTGCGGCCCTGCTCTGCGGCAGGGCTGGAGGGCAGCTGTGCACGGGCAGAGGCTGTGCCGGGGCCACTGCTGAGCTCCACGGGCACGGTGAGCAGAGGGCTGTGCTGGGCTAGCCCGTGCTGGGAACGGCACCGAGCTCCACAGTCATGGTGAGCAGAGGGCTGTGCTGGGCTAGCCCGTGCTGGGAACGGCACTGAGCTCCACGGGCACGGTGAGCAGAGGGCTGTGCTGGGCTAGCCCGTGCTGGGAACGGCACTGAGCTCCATGGGCGCGGTGAGCAGAGGGGCCGTGCCGGGCTAGCCCGTGCCAGGGCTGAGCTCCACGGTCATGGTGAGCAGAGGGGCCGTGCCGGGCTAGCCCGTGCCAGGGCTGAGCTCCACGGGCATGGTGAGCAGAGGGCTGTGCCGGGTCAGCCCGTGCCAGGGTTGGCACTGAGCTCCACGGGCATGGTGAGCAGAGGGCCGTGCCGGGCTAGCCCGTGGCAGGGCCGGTGCTGAGCTCCACGGGCGTGGCGTTGTTGTTGGCGTTGGCGTTGCGGCGCGGCAGGCTGGGGGTCAGCGTGGCGGCGCTGTCGCTGGGGCAGCCGTGCTGCAGCAGGATGTCGATGCACTCCTGGCTGCCCGCCCGCCGGGCGTAGGCCAGCGGGGTCAGGCCCCGAGCGTCCCGGCTCTTCACATCCACTCCGTACTGCATGGGAGACAAACAGCTGGTCAGTGCTACCTGGGAACTGTGTGCCCAGGGGCACGGCAGCGGCAGCGGGCAGAGAGTGGGAGGGTGGGCATGGACAGGGGGCCAAGGGGGTGGGCAGGTCAGTGAAGTGGGCATGTGGGGGAACCCACGGAAGCAGGATGGGTAAAGGCAGCAGGGAGGTGGGGAAGTACTGGGATAGCACCAGAAGCACTGCGGTGGAGGTGCAGGTTCTGTCTCACCCAGATGAGCAGCTGTGTGAAGACCACATTGGCCATCGCGCAAGAGAGATGCAGCGCTGTGCGCCCGTCTCCATCTCCGTAGGTCTCGTTCACTTCCTCCTTGGTGCCATGGGCCAGGAGTGTCACCACCAGCCGCAGGTCATCCTCCACCACGGCCCGCAGCAGCTGCTGCCCCAGTGGGATGTCAGACTGGGGCAGCGGGGCCAGAAAGAGCTTCTGCTCATACTTAGCCCGGATCCAGCGCTCCTTCTCCTCCCTGCCAGACAGGACATTGTCACAGTCACAGTTGAGACAGTTTGCCTGGGGCCCATGCACAAAAGGACACGAGTATCAGCACTGCCATGTGAACATACTCGTGTGAGCAGTGAACATCTGTCACACTCAGGTATGTTCTGCACAGCCCTGCCGTGCCCCTGTGCCCACAGCTGTCACCGAGGTTCTGTCATCCCACTCTGGACACCTTCCTGACACCTGCTCCACTCACTGCCCCTCCTTCAGCTCCCTACGGACACGGTGTGCTTACAGCCATGCCTGCACAGCAGCAGCAGCGTCCTGCAGCCAGCTCCCGCAGCTGTCCCTGTGCAGCTCCGGCTGCAGCCCCTCACCCCGGTGCTGTGGGCCCGTGCGGGGCAGCTCGGGGACCGTCCCTGCCCCAGGCCTGTGCGCGGGCCACGGCCAGCGGCAGGAAAAGGCCAGCGCTGCACACGCCAGCCCAGTGCCACGGGAGGCACCTTATCGCTGCCGCCGTCCCGGCTGGTGCAGACAAAGGCTGTGTCCGCGTCCGTCCCGCCGGGGCGGCGGATCGATGCGCGCCGTGCCCCGCTATCTGCTGCCATTCTCTCCATCTGCGGCTGGCGGGCGGCCATCAATGGCGCGGCGCGCATGCGCGCTGCCGGCGGGCCTGACCCGCGCCCGGGCGCTGATAAGCGCAGAATGGGCTCTTGTCGGCCTGAGTGACAGGAGAGCGCCGGCGATCGGCACAGACAAGGACTGAAAGGGACATGCCCTGGGGACCCGCATCACGCCGCCAAGCCATCTCTCTTAACCCCTTCGGCTTCGCAGCCAGCCTCAGCTCTCGGAGACACCGCACGGCTGCGGCTGCCGTGGAGCCCCAGTGCCCGCCAGGGTGGCAGGGGAGGGTGGCCAGTGGCTCACGGGCAGGCAGGAGTCCCACACTGGGGCATCCTGAGGAATCCTGCCTGCCCCAATGGCTGCTCCCAACCCCTGCAAGTGCCACCCAGCCCTCCTGTGCGGTTCCCAAGAAGCATCTCTGGGGTTCACCTTACCGACTGCTCTCAGGAGTGGGCTTGGGGTAGCCTTCCACCACTCCCTCCCAGACAGCGTTTGCGAGGGCGTTGCCGATGGCCGTCATGACCATAAGAAGCTCGCTAGGCCAGTCATCCAGGTCCAGGGAGCGCACACGGGACAGGTGGGTGCCCAGGTTGCGGTGGATCCCGGAGCACTCGATGCACATGAGAGCACCCAGGTTCAGGCTGGCCCAGTCCGGATCTGAGGGCAGCAGGATCAGCGGGGGAGAGTTAATAACCTGCCCAGACTTACCAGCCTGTCTCCTGTGGCTCAGACTCGTATCTGCAGGCACCTGTCCAGCAGAGCCCATCCAGCTCAGTGTCCCTGGAGAGGCCAGGCCCTCAGGTTGGCCCCGGAGGGGTCACAGGGTCGCCCTGGGGGCTGTACCCCACCCGAGGAGCAGGTCCACTGCAGGACAGGATGGGACAGACACAGTGCAGGTGTCTCTGGGCTCAGAGAGGGGGTGCCTGGGTGCCTGGAGCCCCCTCCCCTCCCCTCCTGCGTGAGCCCCCCGCCCAGGGTGCCATCTCTTACTGGGTGCGTCGCAGTCCACGCAGAAGCTGTTCCCGCGCGCCGTGCGGACGGCCTGCATGGCCTGCGCGTCGCCCTGGCTGCCCAGCCGAGCCTGCAAAGAACCCCACAAGGCCCTTCACTGCAGGCCAGCCCCCCTACCCACACCCTGCACCCCTCCTGCCATGCCACACCACGCTCCACCACGCTGGCCAGCATGGGGGCTCTGACAACAGGGGCTGGAGTGCCAGAGGAGCAGGGGACAGTGGGTCAAAGTGGGAAGAAAGGGCAGAAATGTCCAGGGAGGGAATGAACCATGAAGGATCCAGCCACATGAGGTACAGAGTACTCTGTGGGGCCAGAGCCAGGTGGGGAAGAGATGACAAGAAACCCAAGGGAACTGCACAGTCCCAGGGACAGGACTGAACTCCCACTGGAAGGAGAGGGATCCCGCAGGATTCAGTGTGGACAGACGGGCAAGCGTGGGACATGGAGGAATGTAGCAAAGCAGATGCCAGAGAAGATAGAACAGAAGCTGGCCTAGACCTCTTACCTTGTTTTTGCTGCTCTCACAGCCCTGCAGGCTGGCCAGGATCTGGCTCTCAATGGCCTGCACCCAGAGCTCCCGCTCCTCTGACGTTGAGGCTTCAAAGAGCCACGTCTGGCCCGTCAGTGACACAATAATGAACTCAAATGGCTCATCTGGTTCTGGAAGAGAAAGGTGTGCCTCACGTGGGACTGGGAAGGAGAGGTCTGCCATGGGACAGATCCTGCCATCCGCACATGGCAGTGTGGAGGCAGCAGCAGAGCCCAGCAGGCTGGGACAGGCAAGTCCCTGTCTCCTCCTGCAGAGTCTTCTCCTGCAGAGAAGAATGAGAGCTCTGCGCCAGTCCTGCCTCCTCCCTCCCTCTGCCCCTCACAGCTCCACTGGTTTGTGGAGCTCTCCCTCCCCTGTGTCCCACCCTCAGAGAAAGCTGCCAGCCTCTGAAGCAGTGGAACCAGCTCCTCCACGGGGCCGGTGCCTGCAGACAGCCCCAGTGCCAGGGCTCAGTGCCCGCCCTGGACGGGCCCTGCACACAGGGTGAGTGAGGCCAGGAAGAGGAGCCTGTGCAGCAGGCTCAGAGGCAGCTCCTCAGCAAGGCTTACGAGGTGTTCTGCCCTGCTAACACCTGCCAGCCTGGCTCTGCCTCACACGGCCCCCCACGGGCACAGTTCATGGGGTGTCGTGTCAGCCTCACACCCAGCACCAGCATTTACCTTTTATTGCCAACTTCAGTAGTTAGTGCAGTAAATGACTTAACTAAGCGGGGCCTGAATGGAATGACTAATAAACGTTATGTCACAGCACACGCTTCAGCTCATAGCAAAATGATTTGTAATTACCTAATTAGCGTTATGCAAATAACACCCTCATCTCCATAATGTGCCTTCCCAGCTCTCTATTAAAAGCAGGGAGTCAACTGCTCAGCTCCAGAGACAGCACGGAGGCCGAGGGGCCTCTGGCCCACATCGAGGCAGAGCTGTGCTGGCCTCAAGCCTGGCAGGGTCTGTGGGGAGGTGAGCAGGGGAGTCTGGAGGGGTTTGAGGGGGGGTCCCCCTCCTCTCCCTGGCTTCTCTGCAGCACAGAAGGCTTTCACTGCAGAGGGGAGCAGCAGAAAGGCAGGGACCCAGGAGCTGCACAGCCCACAGTGAATGGCTGCAGAGGCCCCTGGCTGTGTCCCACCAAGGGCACGGCCACCCTCAGTACTGCGGGGCCTCCTGGGCCCATCTGAGCCAGGCTGTGTCCACAAACATCCCCAGAGCACGGTGCAGCCCTGGGAAACCTCCTTAGGAGAGCCAGGCCCGTTGGGCAGGATGGGAGTGCACAGCCCTTCCTCCAGGCCTGGAGACCACCAGGGCTCGTGAACTGGTGCAGGACAAGGCTGGGTCTCACACCATCCGAGCCTGGGGAGGATGGAATGACTCCAGCACGAGGGCTTGTCCTGCCTTGCCCTTCCCAGATAGGAAGGCAAGGCTCGTTTACTCATTTCACCCTGAATCAGCCTGGGACTCCTCCTCTGGGGAAAGATGTCTGCAACTGCACGTGTCCTGCTGGAATGAGAGACTGAGCCCTGAGGAGGATGACAGACTGCAGGGAGGGTAGTTAGCCACGCTGCTGGACTGTCCCCTCTGTGATGCACAGGTGTAACTGGGACATCCCACTTGTCCAGCACTTTCCTCCAGCTCTCAGCCACAGGAGAGACCCCAAAGACATCAGATCCCAGCTCAAGAACAAGATTCTTGGAAAATATACAGCTGCCAGCCTGTGAATACTGGGAGAGGAAATAACCAGGCAACAGCCAGGCTAACAGGCATTGCCTCCTTTGCTTGCTGGCACCAGCCCCTGTGAGTGCTGCCAGAGCCTGGCATGGGCAGGGAGCCCCCAGACTGCAGGGGAGCCAGGACCATCCCCCCACAGCCCCAGGGCTGAGCACTACCAGCCCCAGGAATGAGCAGCAGCTCCCTGGGGCAGAGGCTGCCCAGGTGCTGCAGGGAGCATCTGCAGACAGTGCTCCTGGGGGACCCCGACACATCACAACAGGCCCTGTTCTCAAACCTCCTCCTGCCTTGGTCTGAGCCACCTGTGGCTGCTGCTGCTGCTGTGTTGCTGAGCCCAAGCCAGCTGCCTGGACTGGGGAAGCTCTGGGTGCACTTGGAGTCCTCCTCCCTGCTGCTGAGCCACTCCTGCACAGCACGACGAGGACATCACGGTCAGCAGGACACAGGGAGGGTTCCTGCTGAGGGCTCACATGGCTCCATGCTCCATGCTCCTGTTTCCTGTTTGCCCAGCACCTCCCCACCAAGCAGGCAGGCAGGAATCCCAGCCCCAGCCTTCCTGCACCTGTACACTTCCCAGGGAAGCAAACGTCAGCCCTGCCTGCCCAGGGCTCTGGTGTGGGGGGTCACTGCTGCTCCTTGAGGAGCCATGCTGGGGCAGGGGACTCCATGGGGCTCCCAGCACTCTGCTCAAGACATTCACAGCAGGGCAGGAGGTTCCCTCCTTCTGGGTGAGAGATTTCTGGGGCTCCAACCTGACTCAGACGGACTTTCCTACTGTCACAGCTGAGAGACGTTCCAGGGCCCTGGGGCTGCCCAGTCCCAGCCCTGGGAGCAGTCCCAGTCCAACCAAAGCCCTGGCGCCAGCTCTGCAAGACGCAGGACGTCCGTTCCCCTCCTGCTTTGTGCCTCCTGGATTCCAGCTTCACGCCAAACAAAGGCCCTGTTGCTCTCGGAGCCCGGCAAGAGCTAACAAAGGACCACAGCTTTTCTGCTGTGCTGTGGCCAATTCCCCACCTCACAGTGCAGGACAGCACCATGGGGCTGGATCTCTCTGGAGGCCTCAGCACAGCCTGACGACGACAGAAGAGCGTGGCACTGCAGGGTCACACCCTGGATCCATACAGGAGGACCAGCAGAGCTGGGAAGGGAATCAAGGACTTGCAGCAGCTTGGAACACTGTGCAGACCCACCTTCTGGGATGGTCTAGGACCAGTTCCTGAGCTCCTCAGGGCACCCACACAAGTTGAATCAGTTGTTTTAGGGAAAGCACTGGGTATTCTCACCTTCTTCTGGGGAGGTTTCCAATATGGCAGGGCCATTTCTGGCCAGATGAGAGGAAGGCACCAAGCAGATGATATAAGCAGAAGGGTTTAGACTACCTCTGCTGAAGCAGAACGGGCAGAACTCCCTCTCCTGCCCCACACATGGGCACAGGCTCCTTTCTGGAGGCCAGAGACATCCCAGAGCTTGCCAGCTCCAGCCTGACAGGACTCAGACCTCAGAGGGAGCCACTCCTGCAGGAGCAGGGAGCCCTTCCAGCTGCCTCTGAGTGAGTGGCTGCCCGGGGCAGATGGCAGAGCCCGGCCCCCAGCCCCACAGTGGCAGAGCCCTCAGCCCTGCGATGGCAGAGCCCCCAGCACCACCATACCAGAGCCCCCAGCCCTGCGATGGCAGAGCCCCCAGCCCCGTGATGGCAGAGCCCCCAGCACCACCATACCAGAGCCTCCAGCACTGCCATACCAGAGCCTCCAGCCCTGCCATACCAGAGCCCCCAGCCCTGCCATACCAGAGCCCCCAGCACTGCCATACCAGAGCCCCCAGCCCCACCATACCAGAGCCCCCAGCCCCGCGATGGCAGACCCCGGCCCCCGGCCCTGCGGCTGCCCCGGTGTGCTGGTGGGAGCCCATTACACCAGATCCATTAAAATTAGTGGGCAGTGGAAATGAATGCGCTGCCTCTCTCTCTCTCTTGATGATTTTTTGATGATGTTTTAAAGACTGAGCTCCGTGAAGAGTTGCTGAGCAGAGTGGTGTGAGCCGGCTCTGCTAATGGGTGTTAACCCCACGACCCCCCTTCCAACACTGCCCAGGAAGCAGGGCTCTGAGCAGGAGCAGGATTAGGGAGGGCATGGCCGGGACAGCAGGGCCACGTGGCACCCAGAGCCCTGAGCCAGCCAAGACCATGGGCAGGGCCTGCAGCGACAGGAGCAGCCCAGGGCAGTCACCCTCCCTCTGCCAACACCCCAGCCCTGGGGGGGAGCACCACGGGACTGCCAAGAATGAGGAATGGAGACATCCTGTGTGAGACCAAGGGGACAGCAGGAGGGTATAAAGTGCCCACCAAGATGCAAGGGAGCCTGCACCTGCTGCTCAAGGCAGCCCTGGGGCGAGGGTGCCCAGTGGAACAGCGTGTCCCACTGACACCTGTGGGATGCCAGAGAGGAAAAGGAAGGGGAGCAGCAGTGACACAGAGTGCTGCCTTCACAGCTCGTGCCAAGCCACCTCTCTAAGCTCTGAGTGGGGGGAAGCACAGCTCTGAGTGCAAGGGGCACACCGGGGAGCTAAAAATGCCTCAGCTTCAATACAGAGCTGGGGCAGAGCTTGGTCCTGCCCTGCAAAGGGCTCTGGCTACACCCTGGCACTGGCGCCCACCCTGACATGGAGCCACGGGAGCAGTACTGCCCACCTCCACTCCCATGGACACCCTGCTTCTCCGTGGGGTGCACGCAGGCAGCTCCCCAGGGCGCTGCAGTGGGACAGGCTGGCCCCATGCTCACCCCTACCCGAGATGCCCCCACACAGGTTGGGGCAGCACTCTCAGAGCACAGGCAGCAATAAGGGGGGCTGCTCCCCTGTCCCAGAAGCACCAGGATACGAAGCAGCCCTGTGATGACAGAGGACAGAGCAATGTCCCTCTGGTTCCTACCAAGTGCAGCAGGACTGTGCTCCCAGCACTTGGACACAGCACAGCAATTCCATCTCTACACAGGGCACTGGGGAGAGCTCCCTCACGCCAGCCCAAAGGCCCAGGGCAGCACTTTCTTCCCTCGTGGGAAGGGGGAGTTCAGCACAGGGGATGGCAGGAGCATCTCCATCCCAGCACACCAGGCAGAGAGCCTTCCATGCCAGACAGCTTCCCAGCTGGCTCCCTCCTGAGCAGATGGGAGCAGGACAGTGCAGGACACCTTCCCTGCATCCCGGCAGGTCCGGCAGAGAGGAACAGGGTCCCACTCAACATCAGCAACACAGGAAGCAGAGCTGGCACTGAGCCCCACTCCTGAAGCAGAAGTTTCCTCTGTCACCTCTGCTCTTCACCATCTCCCAGTCACATCCAGCCTCTCCCTGCATACTGTCCTTCTCCCACTCCCATCCCTTCTCCTGCTTTGTGCTGGCATGGTAGAAGTGCCTCCAGATGCCCTGGAGAGTGGGTAGTCACACAGGGAGCAGGTGGGGGGATGCCTCCAGCATGTGTGGCACATGGCAGTAACCAGGGCAGGTCCTGTCAGACGTGCAGGCAGCCCCTAGCCTCTGGTGCTTGTTTGCAAGCTGCGACTGTACCATATCATTGTGAGGTGTTTGGGATATCAACAAATTAGCAGGCGTCTGGGAAGAGAAGGATGCAGCACCATTCGTAAATGTCAGCTCGCTACCTCCTCATTTTGCAGATCATTAAACCCAATATTCCCAACCTGTATTAGTGCGACAGGGACAGGCCCTCCGCGGGGACAGGCGCCAGGAGAGCGCAGCAGGAGCAGCGCTGTGCAGACCCCCCAGTGCTGCTGTCCCGGCACCCCCAGGGCCCAGAGTGCCCCCGGCTGAGCTGGCAGGCACCCCCAGGGATGGCGTGGGGCTGGGGGGCGGCAGCAGTGGGGACTCGAGCGTGGAGGGGCACACTGAGCTGGGCAGGGGGGTGTACGGTGGGGTCCCAAACGTGTGTGGGGAAGGACAGCGTGTCAGGAGGATGCTCAGGAGGATGTACCAGGTGCTCCCAAGGGGCACCACAGGTGCACAGGGGTGTGCAGGGGGGGTCATGTAAGGGTCCAACAGTGTCGTTTCTGTGTACGTGGCAGGGAGGATGCAGTGTGGGTGCAGTGTGTGCACAGTGGGTGAGGCCTGGGGGTGGCAGAAGGGCCGGGGGGTGTGTGCAGGTGTCAGGGAGGCAGGTCACAGCAGGGAGGGCACAGACAGCACGGGCTTCATGGTGTGAGCAGAGGCTTGAGGCAGGGTCAGGGGTGTGCACATGAGGGTTTCTCAGAGGGGTAACACGGAGCTGTGTAAGGTCCCCAGGAACCACAGACTGAAGGGGTGAGACCTGATGGAGACAGGGGACCAGCTTGAACCACAGAATGCCCAGCACAGGCTGCCTCCCTCCCGCCAGGACTGAGCAGGGAGCTCCAAGGTCCGTAATGAGCTGGAGTGACTTGTTAGCACTGAATTAAGAGGCTTGGTGGAAGGAAGCGCGCGGGTGACACAAGCTGTGTGGGGCAGGCGGGAGCTGAGCGATAGCAGCTGGAATCCCCAGCAATCTGGTGAGCACGGCTCAGCCTCACACTCCTGCCTTGCCACGATGGGCCTCGACAGCCCCTGACAGTTGGCATTAATCACGCACATCGCCCCAACACAACTCTTTACTGGCCATCAATTTCCTGTGGGTTTTAAAACTAAAAAACAAAGACAAAACCGCGTCGTTTGGCCGCCACTGAGAAGCACATTAAGGGGCTGTCAGCTTCTCGCCATGCACCCTGCATCACTCTTTAAGCACATGAGAAGTTCATTATCCCCGGAGCTCTGGCAGCCATGGGGAGAGCGGAGCAGGGAGCGTCGCAAAGGTGCTGCTGCCCTCAGCCGTGTCTGCCGGCTCTTTGGGCCTCCTGGGAGCACGAGCAGGGGCCGAGAGCCCAGGCCAGCAGGAGTGTGGCTGCAGGGGGGCTGTGGGCTGCTCCACGGCAGGACAGGGCACTCCTGGCCACAGAGCACTGCTGGGCTCTGATAAGAGCAGACCTTCCTGATGGTCCTTGCAGGATGACACTGCACCTACACCAGGGGGATGAGCATCTTCGTCCCCTGACAGCCTGACGCACGTTTGCCAGCCTGTGGGTGCTCCCTGACAGCCTGAGCTGCACTCCCCAGCTTGGTGACATCTCCGGCAGCCCAATCCCACGCCTGCCATAGTTTGCGGATGCTCCCTGGCAGCCTGACACAGAGCTCTCTTTAACATGAGCCCATGTAAAAAAGCAACAGCTCGTTTGATTTATGATGCTTCAGAACAACTAAGATTCAATTGCTCTGCACGTCCCTGGCTCTGATTACCTCCTAAATGAGATAAACTGATGGCAATTTATCCCCAGACCTCACCAACTTTCCCAGGATGCTAACCTGAGCTGCTCGTGCCTGGCTCCCGGCGTGGGGCGGGTGGAGGCAGGTGCAGGCAGCCTGAGCACAGTCCAAACTGGCTCCCTCACGTACCCCAGGGCTGCTCTGCCCACAGGGACGCTGTGACAGAGGCTGAGCCTGACACCCTGCCTGGCCCCACGCAGCTCCTGGTGGCTGGGGACTTTTGGGGGGTGTCCCTCCACTGTACTCCCCACACCAGTACAGTCACACTGATGTGAGCTGACAGAAAGCATGGCTCCTCACTGGGCTGTCCCCACGCTCCTGCCGGGACAGTGAACCCTCCACAGAGGGATGAGCATCATGAGGGGACAGCAGCTCAGCCACAAGGGATGGCAACTCTGCCACAGAGCCCAGCAGCCTGTTCCTGGCACAGCAATTTCACACTAACACCGTGCTGACTATGCAGAAGCAAAAAACTCAAATTACCCTGCTCTGAAAAAACTGCCATAACTGTTCAAAGCAGCTAAAAGAGATTCAAGGGGGATCAGTCACACTTGTGGACACCAGTCCATAACACAAACCACTGGCCATGCCCATGGTGTGGGGCAATGCTCAGCCAAGGGTTCACAGCTGGACCATTCAGACATTGGGACGGGACCCCAAGCAGAGGCTCAGCACCTCCTCGTGCTTGTTGCCAGTCTCTGCTTGGCATGCAGGACAGTGACCCATGGTGGGTGGCCACCTGAACACCAGGCCCAGAGTCACTTGCTCCTCTGCCTTTGCCCTGGCCTGCTGGTCTTGCTGATGAGCTGCCACAGTGTCCAGAGCTGCATCAGTTCTTGGAACAGTCCCGGAGCTCAGAGCAGGAGAGAGACCAACCAAGTTACTCCCAAAGGTACCAAGGCAGGAGCTGTGCAGCAGGCACATGGCAGGGGGGGATGGAAAGGATGTGTGACCCAGCTCCATCATTCATACTGAGCACAGGGATGCACATGGTCCTCTCTTGAGGATGTCCCCCTCATGCCAAAATGAGACAGGGCCTGGGTAACACTGCAGGTGAAACAGACCTCTGCCCAGCTCACCACCACAGTCAAGGATCAATGCATGAAACAACAAAAATTCTCTGATGCCCTCACGCTTGCCCCAAGTCTCCACCCCCATCACTCCATGCTGCCAAACCAGGAAGGACAGAAAGAGTGACCATGTGTCTGAACAAACACTCCTATGAGATGATGGAAAACCTGGGATTGCTCAAGGACTCCTGTCCTGGGCACACAAGAAGGGTGACAGCCCTCCAGCCTGTGCATCTGGGAGCAGAGGGCTGGGAATTCTGCCAAGCACGCACGTGTTGTTGAAAAGGAACTAATCAAATTTTAAGATTTCAAGCAGTGGTTACTCCGTGTTACTGCTTCATAAAAGCGTTCCCACATTCAATTCCCTTTTCCACTAGGCACTGGCATCCCGTTCTGTGTAAGGGCAGGTCCCAGCCTCTGCACCTCCCACGCTCCATCAGCCGCGCTGAGCAGCTGCAGGACCAGAGCTCCCCTGCAAGCACTGACACACCAGTGCTGTGCTTCTTGGCCTTTGCTGTGCTCAGCTGAGAGCCCTCGTGTCCACATCAGGAGCCCAATCATCGCACTGAGGTCAGCTTTGGACCTCCTTTACAACTCCCTTAGCATTTTATTTACAGGGCAGGACACACTACTTCAGCACATGCTTTCTCAGTCTCACGTGTGGGGGTGCAAAACCACCCCCTCCTTCAGTGCCCCATTATTCACACAAAGAATGAGCCTCTCCTTTTGCCAAGCACTGGGCTGAGAACTGCAAACCAATTTGGGCAGAGCAACAGTGGGTCTGAGGAGGCAACACACACACAGAGCTAAGAACAAAGTGCAAATACAGGCAACGCTTCTTGCTATCACGGGACACCAGTTTGACAGACTCAAACGATGCTCAAGGTTCCTCAGTCAGCCACCACAGAGGGAAAGCCTGTCTTAGACTTGTGCATTTCAGATGCAGGCAACTACAACAGCAAAAAAGCCCAACAGAGCTGCCCAACTCTGCACATCATCAAGCAATGATTCCAAGAACTTGAGCTCTGCTATGGGACACCTGTGCTGCTGGACTGCAGGCAGACAGGTGATTTGGAGCAAGGTGCCAGGACAGCTGCAGCACCTTCATGTACAGACTAATATTTCCTGGTTTGTTTTGCAGCAACTGTTAGCTTCAAACACTTGTACTGAAACCTCCTTTCCTGTGAATTACATCTTTACTTTGGTTCATTACAGAAGCTTATTGAGTGCTGTGGCACAGGATGGCCAAGAATAAAGCCAAATCTCACTTTTCCAGCAGCTATATCACAATGCAGGCTTTGGAGAACACGGCTGCCAGGATCGTCTGGACAGATCTGGGGTCTCCCCCATGCCTTGCAGTCTCCCTGTCAGGCTTTGGGCCCCTCTTCAGCAACGACAGACACCAGAATTTCTCAACACAAACCCCATCAATTTTCTGAACATTGGGAAAGCAATGCACATGCCTTCAGCTGGTCCCCTGAAGCAGACCAGCTTTTCCAAAAGACCCCTGGCTTGAGGCAGGTGCCCAGCACAGGTCTTCTAAATTATGAAAGTCTGGCCAATTTACAAGTCAATGGAATTAGGCGCTTGCAGTGGAAAGTGTCTGAGAGCACACCCTAACCCTATGGTGTACTCTCAGGTCTGCTGCTACAGTTAGCAATTGTAACTACCAGTGACCTTCTGAGCACACACAGGCATCACAGTGGTGGTGCAGGGCACGTGGGAGATGGAGGCAAAGGCAGATCAGAGAGCCTGGTAGCCCTTTCCTGCCTCAGCCCAGGCTGCTGGGACAAGGAGTGCTCTGAGCCCCAGGCCACCACTGAGCCCTGCACGAGGAGTGCTCTGAGCCCCAGTCCCCAGAGAGCACCCAGGACCCTGCGAGCAGCAGAGCTGCCCCCAGGCAGACCCCTCCTACCTTCTGCTGCCGTGCTGGGGCCATCCAGCCGAGTTGTGCCTGTGCTCTTTTTCCTGCGATGCTTTTTCCTGTTGGCATGTGGTGACGGAGGCGGCTCCAGCTTTGGGCTGGCGGCGCTGGAAATGTTTGGGCTGGAGCTGAGGGAGTCGGCAGTACCGTTAGCTGGGGACAAAAATAAGGCAAGTCATGCACATGGCACAGTGACACTCCTCTTCCCAGAGACACCAAGGAGCTCTGGAGCCTGCCCTGGCACTTGGCTGGCTCGACCCACACGACCCCATCAGATGGGGCAGGACCTGCCCAGCCCCATGGCACAGGATCACTCCCACACCCACTGCAGCTGAGGGCTGGCAGCTCCATGGGCAGTCAGGCTGGACCAGTCTGCACTGGGACCCATGCAGAACGATCCCACAGGGGCAGCACCAGCACCCGCGCAACCGGACATGTGCAGCAGCACCTCTGCAGCAGCCCGAGGTGCCCAGCGTGTGCTCCTGGGGCAGCAGTGCCCTCACAGGCAGTGCCCTCACAGGGCTGGGAAGCGTTTGGCAAGGGACAGCCCAGAAGGTGCTGTGGCTCTCCGGGCAGAGCCGGGCCCAGGAGCTGCAGAGCCTCTGCAGAAGCCCTGCCCTCCCAGCACTGCTCTGCCAGACGAGGTGACTGGGGCTGCCACGCTCAGGAACCTGAGCATGATGGGCTCAATAGGCTTCCGATACGGAGCTGAAGAAGCTGCATCCCCAGCAGCAACGCACCAAATTTATCCTCAATCATACTGTTCCTTACAATTAATAGCAGAATTAGAAACAATCAGGGAGCTGCCTAATTACTGTCAATTAGAGTGCGCTAATCAAGCTCCGATCACACACACACACGCTGCCGCTGCACTCACCATTAAATGTCAAATTTCATTAGAGACCAGCAACAAAATCAAAAGCCTGACATTCAATTTCAGCAGCACACACAGCGCAGGCTTCCAATCAGCATAAAAATGCAGACTCCGGGGAAGGCAACGAGGCGCAGGAGTCCTCGCTGCACTGTTAACCCTCTCCTAAATCCACTCCTGCCTCTCCAGTGTCCACCCAGCCCAGGGCACAGATGGCAGCTCCATGCCCAGGACCCTGCCCCAGGCAGCTTGCTGTCCCCTCTGCCACAGCCCAGTGTCCCCCAGCAAGTCTGACTTCCCATTTCCATGTTCCGTGGAGTTAAGAAAGGAACCACAGCATTGCACAAGGGCAGCAGCTCCAGCAGTGGGATGGCAGGGACCTGCCAAGGCTTTCTCCCACGCCACCTGTCCTCTGCTCCCTTGGTTCATCCTGGTTTGGTCAGACTGGTTTTTGGGGCTTGGTGGGTCTCTACAAACACCAAAGTGGGGTGGAGAGAGGCTCAGAGGGTCAGAGGCAGGAGCTGGCCCGGGCAGGGATCGAGGTGCAGCTGGAGTCCCCTCACACAGCTGAGAGGCTGCAGCCTTGGAGCTCTCCCAGCTCTGGTTTCTCCTCACCGACACACACCAGTAGGGTGTTTCTGCTGCTGTTTATCCATGGGGAAATAGCTCACCCTTGACAATTAAGAGAGATAAATCTAATAAAATCAGACTCCAGTTTTCTAAATATAAATTACTGATCCTGCCACAGGACTGTGCTTAGAGCAGGTGTGAAGCACCTTCAGCTCCCAGCCATATGTCACAGGGGACCTGAACTTTCTCGTGGTACTACCATCCTACACGCGGTGCCTCCATCCTCCCTCTGCTGCCCACCTGCTCATCAGGATGCTCCCTGGGCCAAATCCCACACCTCTGGCACCCTGCCCCACTCCAGGCTCAGTGGCAGGGCTGCACACTTCTGCACTCCCCCTCCTGTGGCCTGCTGTGAGCCTGGCAGCTCCTGGGATCATCACCCACATCCCTGCTCTGACTGCCCAGCAGGCAACACAGAGCTGGGACTTGCAGGGCCCCTGTGGGACGGGGACAGGGCGGCAATGGGCTGGGGGCAGCACATGGAACACACTCCCTCTGTTAGATCAGGCATTGCTCACTCTCTCCTTCCCCAGGAGGACAACTGAACCCCTCTGACCCACCCAAGGACTTCCAGCGCCCCAGCTCACCAAGGGAACCTTTCACAGGCACACCTGGGACCTCCTGGGCCCTTCTCCAAAGCAGTCAGCCTTAGGGGGGCCCTGGGACCCCACAGGTGGGCTGTAGAGCTCCTGCACAAGGGACAGATATAGAATGTGCTGGAGCACGTTCATGTGACTGTCTGGCCCCATCCCACTGCTCCTCTATGTACTCTCCAGGGCACAAGCAGAGCAGACAGCCAGTCCCCAGGAGCTGGAATGGCAGCCTGCAGCCTTGCTGTGTGCCCAAAACCAGCTCTGAGCACAGGGAAACCCCTCACCTGCCCTGCCCTGCAGCACTGAAGCACAGAGAGAGCCTGGCCTGGCAGAGCTGGGGTCCAGCTGCGGTGCAGGGCAGCCTCCCTCAGCTCAGCTCCTCGATGGAGGGAGGGCTTCCCCCCTGCCATGGGGGAAGCACTGCCCCAACAAATGCCCCCTCCCTCAGGACACTGAGAGCCACCTCTGTCAGCTGTGCTGTGGGGACAGAGCAGGGATGCAGTCCTAGGAATGCTGGGGCCCCCATGCTGTGCTGTGCTGTGGGGACACAGAGCAGGGATGGGCAATGCCTGGGATGCCCGTGCTGTGCTGGGGACCCTCCAGAGCAGCTGGCCCCATGCCCAGTCTGTGCAGCACTGACAGGGCTTGGGGTCAGCACAGGGCAGGGGCACCTGAGAGGGGGGGAGCAGCCACCAGCAGGCAGGACAACAGCAAGCATGGGGATGACACCCCATCCCTCCAGGTCACTGGCAGGAGCAGCAGCACAGAATCACAGAATGGTTTGGGTGGGAAGGGATCAAAGATCACCCAGTGCCACCCCTGCCATGGCAGGGACACCTTCCACTGTGCCAGGCTGCTCCAAGCCCTG
This sequence comes from Loriotus luctuosus, assembly GCA_035582745.1. Classification (NCBI taxonomy): domain Eukaryota; kingdom Metazoa; phylum Chordata; class Aves; order Passeriformes; family Thraupidae; genus Loriotus; species Loriotus luctuosus. The sequence goes on from JAWWEY010000115.1 coordinate 144,209, forward strand.
TCCAGCCTGGCCTGGGACATTGCCAGGGATGGGGCAATCACAGCTGCTCTGGGCACCCTGTTGCCTAACCACCCTCTCAATAAAACATCTCTTCCTTATATCTAGTCTAAACTCACCCACTTTTAGTTTAAAAACATTACTCCTTTTCCTGCTACAACAGACCATGTAGATCAGTTCTCATTTGAGTCTTCAGTTACTGTGCACAGAAGAGGCAGATTGGCCCAGGTGCTGTGAGCACGGACAGCTCCTCCATGGGCAGGAACAGAAGGACAGGGAGCAGAGGGATGGGGGCAGGACAGGGGACAGAGGGATGGGGGCAGGACGGGACAGAGGGATGGGGGACAGAGGGATGGGGGCATGGGCTGGCTGGCTGTCCTGTGCCAGCCAGCGAAGGGCAGGGCAGAGCAGCACGGCCACACCAGCCCCCAGCTCCGCAGGGGGCTGCTGGGAGGAAGGCTGAGACCTGCCACGGCAGCTCCTGGGGCAGGAGGGAACTGGGGCAAGGAGCTGCTCTCCAGAGGCCTCATGGCACAAAGCGGGTCTGTGCCAAGGCAGTGCCCGCGCGGCGCTGCATGAGCGCACCGGAGCTGCTGCTGCCGAGCACACCGGGCACGGAGCTCCCGCGGGCCGGGCCAGGCCGGGCCCCGCCTGGGGGGAACCTGCCCAGCCCGGGGACCCTGCCGAGCCCGGGACCCTGCCCGGCCTGGGGGGACCCTGCCCGGCCCGGGGGGGACCCTGCCCGGCCGGAGGGGACCCTGGCCGGCCCGGGACAAGCACCAGCCGTGCGCAGCCCTCGCGGGGCGCTCCCTCCGGCCGCCCCCGTCCGAGGCCGGGGCTGCGGCACATCCCGCTCAGCGCTGCGCCCTTCCGCTCCCCTCGCCCGCGCTGCCCCATCAGCAGTAACAGTCTGATTAATTCGCTTCCAGCAGGGAGCTGATGGGGCCAATGATGGAGCCGCTGCATCAGGCGCGCTGAAATTGATAGTTTTTCACAGTTACAAATGAGGAGCCTCCTCAGCTGCAAATGGCGCCCGCACAGTCGGACTCCGGTAATGATCATAAAGAGGCTCCTTTAAACTGCGAAAGCCCCTGGGAGCGGGCGGGGGGGCGGCTGCCGCGCTAATGAGAACTACAAGGGGCGAGCAGGCATGGAAATGGCTCCTCCACTCTTGATGTGCATTTAACTGCTTTTTTAGTGCGGCGGCAGAGCCAGGAACGAAGGAGTGATGAATGCAGCACAAAAGCATTTATTTTCCAATTCGGCAAAGTGGCTACGTTGGGAAATGTATGAATTATTTTAATTCACTCAACTGTCCTGAAACATCACTGAGAGCGAGTGAGCGTGGGGGGAGGGGGTGGGCCGTGCTCAGTGTGTGCTCCAGAGACAGGAATCACTCCTATTCCTTCAACTGCCCCGAAATCTGGGACAGGGGGTGCCAGCGAGGTGCAGCGATGGGGGAAAGCACTGGTACGTACCCCAGTGCCCCAGCGGGCAGAGCTCACAGCAAGGTCAGGGCAGAGGGCTCGGAGCCATCCTGCTGCAGAGCAGGGCCCCTTGGCTGGAGCTTCTCCATGCCTTGCAGGACAGCTTCCTCCCTGGTGAGACACTGCCAGCTGACCCTCACTGAGGGGGACAGCCCCAGCGAGACGCTGTGTCTGACACTCAGGAGCACACTCTGGGCTCACAGCCACAGGGCAGAGCTCAGCCCTGCCCCACGGCTGCAATGAGCTCCCTTCCCGCTGTGGCTGAGGGGACAAGGCCAGGAGGGGTTGGGGCAGCTACTCACAGGGGTTGGGGCAGCTACCGGGGATAGCCACGGCCTCGTTCCACTGGTCTGCGCTGGAGACAGAGTAGGAGCGCTGGTGCATCCCGTCCGGCTTGGAGCTGAAACCCACGAGGTTGATGCCGCTGATGGAGCGCTCCGAGTGCAGGGACGTGCTGCTGGTGGAGTGGGGAGCGCCTGCAGGGGAGAGACACGAGCACGGACTGACTGCCCGAGGGCACGGACAGACAGACTGACTGCTGCCCGGGAGCATGGACAGACTGACTGCTGCCCGGGAGCACGGACAGACAGACTGTGCTGCCTGGGAGCATGGACAGACAGACTGACTGCTGCCCGGGAGCACGGACAGACAGACTGACTGCTGCCCGGGAGCACGGACAGACAGACTGACTGTGCTGCCTGGGAGCACGGACAGACAGACCGTGCTGCCTGGAGGCACTGGGGGGAAGGCAAAGCTGTCCCGTACCTGATGTCACACTCCTCCAGGACAGGCTCTCCCTGGCTCTCCTCTCCCAAGGGGTGCCTGTGCATCACCCCGAAGGTGCTGATGGAAGGGCCCAGCACACCCCAGCTCCCAGAGGAGCCCAGCTCAGTGGGCTGCAGTGCAGCACCCCGGGATGCACAGCTGGGATTGTGGCACACAGCTTCCCCACAGCTGGAGTTCACAGTCATGATTTTCACTACAGCCTCTGGCCCCTGGGCAAACCCAAACCCAGCCCACAGCCAGCACACCCACTTTCATCTCTCAGCTTCACTTTCTTGTGTGTCCCTGGCAGGAAATCCAGCCATGCTGGGGGCACTGGGAGAGAGCGTAAAATCACATGGAGGAGGTCAAAGAAACAAGCAGGGGAGCAGATGTCTGTAAGGTGCGGGTGGCAGGTGGAACCTCCTTTTTCCACTAGCTCAAAACTGCTGTGGCTGAGCCCAGAAACCTGAACCCCCAAGAGAGGAGTGATTCTGGGACTAGAGGCTCACAGAGGACAAGATCACTCAGTGATGCAAACTGGGTCAAGTGTTTCTGGATTACAGGAATACCCAAAATGTCCAGAATAGCAAACAAATGGTTCTGACAGGGAGCACACAGCCTCCCGTTCAGTCTGCAGGCAATCTGCCACAAAGGACAGGGGCCCGAGGGATCCCCCTGCACCTGCCCAGCTCCAGCCCCCTCCCAGCTCCCCTCAGGCCGTTCTGCTCCAGCCACTGCAGAGCCAGTGCTCTGGGAGCTCAGGCCTGAGAGAACGGGCCCTGTCCCTACTCCAAAGCTCCTTCTCCTCCTTCCCTGCCCGGAGGCACAGACTCTGAGCTGGGACTCTCAGTGCAGCCCAGCTGGCCATGGCCCAGGGCAGGGCCCCAAACAGCCCCAGATGCTGCACACACACAGCTCCAGCCCTGCAGCCACGATGAGGCTGGGCTGTGAGGAACCATTGCTCTGATGGGACTGCTACAAGTGGGAGCCTTCCAGGGAAGCAGAGGAACACCTGTGGAAGCAGGTCCTCAGTGGGAGCTGCCACAGCCAGGACAGCTCACCTGCCTTCCTGTGGGAAACCACATTCACTTGGCTCTCAGGGATCCCAGCATGGCTGAGGTGGAAGGGAGCCCTGGCACCATCCTGTACAGCCTGGGTCAAGCAGGGCCCCCAGAGCCAGTGGCCCTGGACTGTTTCTGATGAGCGTGGAGCATCTCTAAGGGAGGCATGGCAGGGAGATGCCACAACCTCCCTGGGCAACCTATCCCTGTGCCATGTCACCCTCTATAAAGAGCAGAGCCCCACAAAACCCCACGTGAAGCCCCAGAGCTCAAACACAAATGGATGTTTCTGTCCTTGTTGTTTCCATGAAAACCCAAGTGTTGCTATTTAGACATGCCCAAGCATGGCCAGGGCTGCCGAGTGTCTGACAGGACAGCTCAAGAGTCCAAACACCCCTGCAAAGGCAAGTGCTGAAGGAGGGGTGGCGTGGCCACCAGCCCTGCACCAGGCATGGCTGCCACCCATCGTCACCTCCATCATCATCACCACCACTCCTTCATCACCAGCACGGCATGGACCTCCCACCCTCCTCCTCCCTGTGCTCATCCTGCACCCAAATGCCCTTTTCCCTGCAGGGATGCCCGGTGAGCCCCCCTGCAGACCCCACCTGCAGCAGTGCTGATGGAGGGTGGGCTGGGACACGGCTCCCTGCGCCTGAGCTGCCAGGACCCTGCACCCAAAGTGCCAGGCCTGTGACCTGCACCCCGTGCTCCCCCCAGCCTGACCCCAGGCTGAGGACCCTGCACCCAAAGTGCCAGCCCTGTGACCTGCACCCCGTGCTCCCCCCAGCCTGACCCCAGGCTGAGGACCCTCCTTGCAGAGCCCCTCCACCCTGCCTGCCTCCAGCCCGGCTGCTGCATGCTCCCCCTCCCTCCCTCCCCTTGTTCAGCACCACAGAAACACGTGTAAAACCATGACACTGACTTTGCCTCTAATTAGCCCTTAATTTACAAGACACACTCGGAAGGGTAATTAGCTGGCGCTCCGCTCCTGACTGCTGCATCCATCTCCTCTCTGCCTCCTCGTGGGAGGGAGCCTGCTGCTGCTGAGGCAGGGACAACGCTGCTCTCCTGGGACCAGGATGAGCTTGGTCCTGGGAATGGTGCTGCTGGGCTGGGCTGGATGGGCTGGGTGGGCTGGATGGGCTGGGTGGGCTGAGCGGGATGGGATGGGATGGGATGGGATGGGATGGGATGGGATGGGATGGGATGGGATGGGATGGGATGGGATGGGATGGGATGCTCAGAGCTCAGACAGTGTCTGCCAGCACCAAGCTCCAAGTGCCCCCAGCCCTGGTTATGGCCACAGCCACAGAGCAGAGGAAGGTGAAGAAGGGAGAGCAAAACCAGAGGGCCTGGGAGAAGCTCCTCCTGCAGAGGGGAAAGTCCTGCAGGGCCCTAGGCAGTGCAGATATGACCCCCGCTCCCTCACCCAGCCAGGCCAGGAGCCCCAGCCCACCAGGACGTGCCCTTCCACCACACTTCTGAGCAGCAGCACAGGCTGCCACGAACGCCAGGGTTCCATTTTGAAAGGAGGAGCAGCTTCCATCAGCCCCTGCAGCCCCTCCAAGCTCCCTGCACCTCTCTCCAGCTGCCTGCAGTCACCCAGCTTGGGGGAACTCCCTCTCACCCAGCCATGCTCGCTCACAGACCCTGTGCTGTGCAGCTCCTGCTTCTCCCAGGAGCTGCTGGGTGCTCCCAGCAAGGCCAGAGCTCTCAGGAATTGCATCCCTTTGGAGGTGCCACCCTGGCAGCTGCTGGATATGCCCCCTGTCCATGGGGTGAGTGACAGGGGACATGCAAACCCTATCTGCCTCTGGGCCAAGGCCTGCAGAACTGAACCCCCAAACTGCTGACAGCTCCCCACGTCCCTCTCCCAGTCAGGTTCCTCAAGCCCCCCAAAAGAGACTCACATGGCTCCCTGGTGCCTTTTCAGTACAGCCCAGCTGACAACATGCACTGGATGGAAAATGACCTAAAAGCAGAAAGGCCTTTTCCCAGGCATGACGTGTGGCAGCCCAGATGCTTTGGGGAAACACCTGGACCAGAGCAAACTGGGAATTCCTCATGAGGGTGTGGCTGCCCAGGGGACACGACAAAGGGGAGTTAGCCAAAAGTGCATCACCAGTCGGGAAGGAGATAATTTGCAGAGTCACTTGAAGCTCTTTTTAGGATCTCTTTAATATTTTCAAGAGCAATTTGGCAAAATAAAACTCAGGGTCTGGTGATATTTCCTGGTGACATTATGCTGGGTGTTGCTACCAGGCCCTTACAGCGTGGAGGAAACCAATTTTGGCAAGGGAATGGGCTATGCTGAATTTTCAAGAGGCACCAGCTGGAGAGCCCTTTTGGGCTCCCCCTGGGTTCAGGGCCAAGTGCAGGGCAGGTCTCTCCCCTGGAGGGCCAGCCCTGCTCCCTGGCAGGCAGAGGGGCAGGGAACTGTCACTGTGTGGCTCAGGATGGTCATGGAGGAGCTCCAGGATGGGCGAGGCCACCCTGGCATGGAGCAAACCCTGTGTTCTGTGGTACTGCAGAGGCACAGGGCACATCAATGCCATCAGCTGCCTGCCAAGCGGTGTCCCAAGAGTCACCAGTCACTCTGCCCCTCAACCACTTGCTGCCAACATGTCATCGTTTATTCCAAATAAAAACCAGGATTATTGTGAGTCACCTGAGCACACTGGCTCCCCAGAGCCTGGCTGGAGCCTGCAGCTGAACAGGGCTCAGAGCCTCCCCAAAAGCTACAGCAGCTCAGGACCCTGAGCTGGGCTGAACACAACTCCAGCTCGTGGGACACCTGCACTCCCAGGAACCAACAGGTCCTTGAAGGGAGGTGAGGGCCCAGGCAGAGCTGCCTGCCTGTGAAACCCTGCTGGGGAGGACACAGCTCACCCCCACGCCAAGGAGCCAGCAGCTGGAAGATGGTCATCCTGGGAGCCCCTGTGGCTGCCGCTCCCAGAGCCAGCCCAGAGTCAGGAGGCTCTGCCAGGCTGGGTTTGTGAATGAAGCACTGCATGCTGTTACTGCACACTGCTGGCTCCTTCCTCCTGAACGGCCTCCATGGGCCCAGCACGTGGGCTGGCTCCCAGCAAGCAGCAGTGCCAGGGTGCAGACGTGTCCTGTGAAATTCATCACCCTCTGGGCTCTGCTGGGAGCTGGGCCCCATGCTGAGCACCCACAGAGCTCCAGGCGTGGGGGGGCACGTGCTGGGGTGACAGACGGACAGACAGACGGACAGCTGTTCTTTGGGTGACAGACAGACAGGTGTTCTTTGGGTGACAGACAGACAGGTGTTCTTTGGGTGACAGACGGACAGGTGTTCTTTGGGTGACAGACAGACAGGTGTTCTTTGGCTGACAGACGGACAGGTGTTCTTTGGGTGACAGACAGACAGGTGTTCTTTGGGTGACACACAGGTGTTCTTTGGGTGACAGACAGACAGACAGGTGTTCTTTGGGTGACAGACAGACAGGTGTTCTTTGGGTGACAGACACACAGGTGTTCTTTGGGTGACAGACAGACAGACAGACAGGTGTTCCTCCCAGCTCTGCTGAACTGGACGTCTGTGTGGATTCTCTGATCCAAACTGGGTGAGTGAGGATTCCCAGCCCAGCTCCACGGCAGGGCCATCAGGACCTGCCAGCTTGCACACAGCAGGAGCCATTGCCTGCACTGGGCCTCACAGATGCTCTGACACAGGGAATCTCCCTCCTCTCTCAGTGCTGCCCTTGCACAGCATGGTTCTGGACATCTGCACATGCTAAGTCACCGAGTGCCACCCCAGCCCCGACCAAAGCTGACTTGTGGTGGGTACAAAGCACCAGGACAGGAAACTCTGCACGGTGCCAGTGTCTGTGGGACAGCTGAGAGCCTGGGCTGGCTGTGCCAGCAGCATGGGGAGGGCTGGCCAGGACACTTTCCCATTCCCCAGGCAGAGCTCCAGGACACACAGGATGAGCCAGTGCTTCTCCAGCCAGCACACCAACCCCCCGTGCAGCCCTACAGGGCCCAACAGACTGGGGAAGCCTGGCAGGGGGCACCTCAGTGATGCTGCCCCAAAACCCTGTACTGAGGGCACTGTGCCAGCCTGGGCACTGCTCAGCTTCTGTCTGTCTGCAGCCTGAGCCCTGCCCCAAGCCCCACACACAGCCCACAGCTGAGGCACCCATGCCCACCAAGGAGCAGCTCCACGGCCAGGGAAGGTGGGCTCTGCAAGGGACAGGCAGCTCCTGGAACAGCAGTGGCACACCTGGAGCAGGGAGTGGCCAGAGGAGCCCCCAGGCTTTGCTGCACAGCACAGTCACATCACAGGTCTGCCCCTCTGTCACTCCTGCCTGAACAGTGACGGATCTGTCAGAAAATCTGAGCCTGACTTGAATGCTGCTAGTGTTAGAGAGATCACAGTGGTGCTGGGTAAGGGCTCCAGTGGTTAATTGCCTTCAGTGCTGAAATCTGGGCCTTATTTCTGGCCTGAGTTGTGTTCCTTCTGCCACTGACACTGCATCCTGGTACATTTTATCTGATAAAGAGCGCTCTCTCTCTCTCACCAAATTTCTATTCCTATACAGGTATTTACAGGTGGTGTTGAAATTACCTCTTAACCTTTTCTCTGGTAAGTTAAATATATTGAGCTCATCGAACCTTCCTACAAGGTGATTCTGAGAGCAGTTCCTGGTTTTTACAGCCTTTCCTGTCCATCATTTTTAGTCTCATCCTGTGGACACATAAATCTATTAATCTGAGCTCTGTGGAATCCTCTCCACCCCAAAACCCACTGTTACCATCCACACCTTGACCACATCTTCTACAATTCCTGAATTAAATAATTCAGCCTTGTTGTTTCCAACATGTCCACATCTCCTACCTGCTGTTTAATTTGCTGCCTAATTACAGCTGGAATATGAAGAATTCATCATTCTGTGCTGAGATACATCATCTTGCCTCTTCCCAAACACCAATGCAAGTGCTCACTGAACACTTTGCTTTTTTTCCTTATTAACCATTCTATTTTTCCCACACAGTAATGAAAGAATGCTGGGGTTAGGATTCATTAGTTCCTAATACACTTGAAAAAAGCCCTTTCACTGTCTGTTCCTGTTCTGCAGCCCCTCATGCAGCCATGGCAGCGCAGGCTCCTGTGCCAGCCCAGGTGCAAGGTGGGCTGGGGAATGAGCTCCTGGGACTGGATCCATCACTTTTGTGTGTTACATGGAAACTCCATGGAACACGAACAGTTGAGGAGCAGAGACTTGGTGAGATACATGAGCAGTGACTGTTCTCGTGGCTCTCAGGTTGAACACTGAATCACAGGGTGGCACAGCCACTGGGCAAAGATGAGTCTGGCATGGAATGGTGGTGAAGGAGACCAAGACAGAGAGTGCCAGGGAGGACAGGGGAGCTGCCCTGTGCTCAGCACCTGGAGCAGGAGCTGAGACACAGGAGATGAGCTTTTGCCAAGTAAAGCAGCTGTGAGAGTGATGAAAGAGAGGGTTTCCTCTGGGAGAAGGGAACAGAAGTGAAGTGACAGACTCGTGCAGATGTCCCCAGAATGGGGCAGGCAGTGTTAGCGTCCCCATCAGCTGGGACAGCCCTGTCCCCACAGAGGTACAGAGGGGGGGTTCTCCCCAGCAGTTGTGCTGTGCTGGTGCTCTCACCTCCTCAGTGACTGTGTTCCCAAACCCCTCATCAGCACCATTTGTCAAACGTTGTTTAACTTCCTCCCCAGCTCTGGTGGGCACGGAGTGTGACGTGGGGCAGGGCAAGGCTGCCCCGAGAGCCCAGAGCGAATGGTGGCACAGCCTTTGTGTGGCTGCAGCCAGGGAATCTGGAATGCAAGGGGCACTGCCCATGGAGCCAGGAGGGTCACTTCGAGGGCTGCTCACAATCCATCACTGCTGTGGAGGCTGGGCCAGGAGCTCTGGCACAGGAGCCTCCTCCAGCTGGCTGTGCCAGCCCACAGCAGTGCCACAGCCTCCTCTGCTGCAGCTTCCAGCTCCTGCTCAGCACCTACCCATTCCTTTATCATGTTGCTGGTAATTTTATCACTTTTCAGACACACACAGAGACAGCTGCACAAACCACAGCAGCACCAGCAGCCAGCTCCTTCCCCCTGCTCCTGCCCCTTCTCACTATTGGGACAGAGAACAAACAGTTCACATCTCCTCTCCACCAAGACTGACATATTTTTAAGCAGTTCAACCTTCCTTTTAACTTTCTGGTATCTGGTAAAATATTCTTTAAAAATTCCTAATTACGCTTCACTTTTTATTTCCCTGTTTAAATTCCTTCTCCCAAAAGATCTGGCACGTAATTGCTTCCAGCTTGGTGAAATTGGCTCAGACACATTTTTGTGTGCATGTGTCTGTGCATGTGTTTAATACACTATTTGTGATCTGAATGTTACTCTGCCTGAACACCAGCACAATACAGCCAAGCCACCTGTACATAAGGCACTACTGAGTTTATTTGGTGACTGGCTGAAGTGAGGATAACAGCAGTGATCTCCCTGGGAGCTGCTCTGCTGTTTGGAGCCAGCTTTCAGAAAGTCCAGGGAAGCTTTAGTGCAACTTCACAAGGTCCCTCAGTGACTCTACTACATTAATATCATTTACTCTCCAACATGTTACAAAGAATTATCTCAGAGAAGCAAGGTGCTGAGAATGAGCAGCAGAAGCAGATGAAGGGAGCAGGGTCAGTGTTCCAGATCACTCTCCTGCTCTGTGACTGTGCAGAGAGGTGTCCTTACAAAGCTGGAACGACAAGCTGCAGGAAACGTGCCAGCAGCACTGTCCAACACACAGCCCAGAGCAGATCCCTGCGATCCCTGTGGTGGTGCTGGGAGAGGGACAGGCAGCACTGCCATGGATCCCTGTCCCAGCAGGAACCTGGCTCTGAGACAGCTGCAGGAGGGAAGGCAGCAGAGCCAGAACCTTCAGAGCTGGCAGAGGAGTGTGGAGCTGGAGCAGCCCCGCAGTGACCCATGAAGAACAGCCCCTGTTCCTCTCCCCCAAGTGCAACTGGGAAAGGCCATCTGGGGATGCTGGAACTGCTGTATTTTCCTGCATAACTCCTGTTTCTAGAGCCATTCACTCACACAAGGCTTTATCCACCCCTGCCTGCTTTGTCCACAGAGGCTGCTTGGTGCACAGCAGCAGAACCTCCTGGGGTGCATAAATTGCAGGGATGGAGCAAGCCCTGCTCTGTTTGGAGATGCCTGCTAGTGATGAGCTCTCCCACTGCTGTGGGCCAGCTCCCTGCCCAGCAGCACAGAGCAGAGCCAGGCAAAGGCCCTGGGTGCTGATGGCAGAGGCAGCTCCAGGCAGGCTCACTGCCTGTGCTCAGGGCTGAGCTGGGGCTGGGTGACAGCACAGAGTGGCACTCTGTGGCCTGGAACAAGTCACTCCCTGGCCCCACTCCCTCCTGCAGCACAAGCCTGGGCTGTATGGAGGAGAAAGCCTGGTTTGCTGGAGAAGGCTCACAGTCCATCTTGGAGAGCACCGGCCACCCCTCCAGCCCAGCCCTCCTGGCAGCACCAGGCAAGTTATTTACACTGAGATTTCCACAGGTGGCCACTAATTACACCCCTGTAGCTTTTCCAGGTGCCCCATGCAAGGAACCTGAGCCAGATGTTCCAGAATTCAGGATGCTGAGAGCTACAGCTGCAGCCCCCAGGCCTGGCTATCTGCCCCATGCCCACCTTGGCCAGCCCTGGGCAGGGCTCTGATCACCATGGCACTCTGCTGCCTTGCGCTCCTCCCTCCCTGCTCCTCTCCTCCTTCCTTTCTCCAAGGCCTTCTCCCTGCTCAGCCCTGCACTGCACGGCTCCTTAGTGATCTGGTAAGGAATAAGTATATCAACTCCCAGTAATTATCTCTAATTAGGGTTAGTGATTACACTGTTGGGTCGGAGAAAATCAGTCTCTGCTTTCCCACTGGGGAGGGCAGGTAGAGCTGGGCTGTGGAGGGGGGAAGCACCACAGCTCCCTTCGTGCTCCGCTCCCCTCCACGAGCCTCTCCCTGCCAGCACAGCTCTGGAGCTGCCTGTGCCAAGAGCAGGAGCCATTCTGACCCAGCAGGACCTGAACCTGGCCCTCCAGCCTTCTGTCCAGCACCAGAACCAGGCACCAAGGAGTGCTGGTCCTGTCCTGCCTCGTGTCATCCCACCTGGCTGCAGCCACGCTCCTCCTCTTCCCACGGAGTCCTGACAATTTCCAGCTTCCACTCAATGCAAAACTTTAAACCAGCAGCTCAAGCCTCACATTTGGATTCACCCTCCACCTTCAGACATGCAGATAAACATTCATAAGAGGTTACTGTATGACTGTAATGGTGAATGTATAATATTTATAATATACATATGAATTTGCAGTATTTTATACATGATTCATGATGCAAAATATTAATTACAGATAAATTTTAGTAAATCTCTCATCTCAGCTTCATCTTCAGACTACAAACAACCCTTTAACATATTAATGGGAAGGGCAGAAGTCCCACACTGAGGAATAGACAGACCCTCACCCTCTTCCTTTCAGCTCAGCATCTCCATGTCTGAGTTACAGAATCCCAGCCTGGTCTGGGTCGGGAGTGACCTCAAAGATCATCCACCTGCAGCCCCTGCCCCGGCCCTTGGCTGAACACAGTGACTAACACTGGGCTTTCACAGTCAGACTGCAGAAAGCCAAGTGAGCACAGCTGGAGGGAGGGAGGGAGGGAGGGAGGGGTGTCCCCACAGCTGGCACAGAACCAGCTGTGCATGGGCACTGCCCCCAGCCCGATCAGTGCCTCAGGCTGGGGTGCTGCTCTGGCTTTCCCTCTGCTGCCCAGCTCCCAGGGAGCACAACAAAGAGCACAGTGGATGGGATCCCACCTCTGAGCAGAACACAGAACGCACAGAACACACAGAACACACAGAACACACAGAACACACAGAATACACAGAACACAGAACACAGAGAATACACAGAACACAGAGAACACACAGAGAACACACAGAACACAGAACACACAGAACACAGAGAACACAGAACACACAACACAGAACACACAGAACACACAGAACACAGAGAATACACAGAACACACAACACAGAACACACAGAACACACAGAACACAGAGAATACACAGAACACACAACACAGAACACAC
>JAWWEY010000115.1:158938-169382 GCA_035582745.1 Loriotus luctuosus
TGGCTGTGTTCAGGCATGGCTGTGTTCATACATGGCTGTGCTCCTGCATGGCTGTGTTCATGCATGGCTGTGTTCTGTGCATGGCTGTGTTCATGCATGGCTGTGCTCTGTGCATGGCTGTGTTCATGCATAGCTGTGTTCATACATGGCTGTGCTCCTGCATGGCTGTGCTCATGCATGGCTGTGTTCATGCATGGCTGTGCTCTGTGCATGGCTGTGTTCATGCATGGCTGTGCTCATGCATGGCTGTGTTCATGCATGGCTGTGCTCATGCATGGCTGTGTTCTGTGCATGGCTGTGCTCCTGCATGGCTGTGCTCATGCATGGCTGTGCTCCTGCACGGCTGTGCTCATGCATGGCTGTGCTCTGTGCATGGCTGTGCTCATGCACGGCTGTGCTCCTGCATGGCTGTGGTGCTCCGTGCCACATCCAAACTGTCACAGGTGTCACAGACACGGGTCCAGCACGTCCCTGCCCAGCTCCCCTCTGCCAACACTGTGCAGCAGGTCCCTACAGAGCCCTGTGAAGCAAGAGCCCAGGGCTCGGCTGGGCTGAGGCTCCTGTGCCGACTGACGCTGTCTCTCGTGCCACCATGTCTCCCCCATCACTGAAGTCCCTTTTCATCCCAGCTGCACTTTGGTAGGAGCTGCCCTCGTTCCTCGAGCCACAAACATGTGATGCAGCACAGACAAGGCTGGTGAGGAACCAGAGCAAGGATGCACCTGGGGGCCGTGAGGGAGAGGGCAAGGCAGAGACATTCCAGCGGGAAGAGGAGCAGCAGGGATGTGAAGGAGACACCTGACCCAGCAGTGCCACACCTCTAGTGAATACCTGCCTGCAGGCCACCTGTGAGCTCTGCAGGAGATCTGCTCATCCCCTTCCTGCCCTCTCCAGCCCAACCACTGCAGTGCTGCCATTGGCAAGGACACCTTCCACAGGACCAGGCTGCTCCAGGACCTGTCCAAACTGGCCCTGGACACTTCCAGCAATGAGGCAGCCACAGCTCCTCTGGCCAACCAGTGCCAGGACCTCACTGCCCTCACATGGAAGAACTTCCTAATATCCAATGTGAACCTCCCCTCCTTCAGTATAACATCATTCCCCCTTGTCCTGTCACTCCAGGCCCTTGTCCAAACTTCCTCTCCAGCTTCAGGCACTGCAAGGGCTCTAAGGTCTCCCCTGGTTAACACCTCCAGCTCTCTCAGCCCATCCCTGTAGGAGAGGGCTCCAGCCCTTGGAGCATCTCCATGGCCTCCTCTGGACAACGAGAACTCATCCAACCCAAAATAAACTCAAGCTTAACTACAGTAATGTTGCCTTCTTGAATGGTTTAGATCTTGGGGCACAGAGCCCCCACTGGTTTCACAAACACAAGTCCCTTCCTCATTCCTGTCTGTACCTGCTTTGGAGTTACTCTGAACCCTCACCAGAGCACTGCACTCACGTATTTCATGCACATACAGGGCAAAGTGAGACTTCAGTATTTTCTTCTTCTCCCCTCTATGTCCTTTGGTCTTCCCTCACCCCAGGTAAGGACAGTGCAGTCAGCCAGCCCAGTCACTCACCTGTGCAGAGTTCAGGGGACAGAGGAACCACAGACACTGCTCTGGACTCTAACCACTGGCCACCTGGCTTTGCCCAGAGACTCCTGGGGCAAGACAGCAAATCCCTCCTGTCTCCAAAGTTTGTGTCCTCTGAAGATTAACCTGTGACTGACAAAGAACTGCAAACTTCGAAGCGCTTCTTCTCCAGTTCCCAAAATATGCGTCAAGTGAGAGATGAGAAATGCCCAATGGATCCAGTAACAGTCTCACCCACAGTCCCAAAGGTGGAAAAACTGTGAGGTCACTGCTAATTTGATGCCAGGCAGATTCTCCTCAACCCTAAATGCAGCCCTGGGCATTGCACAGGGGTAAGAGCACATCACCTCAGAGAGCCTGTGTCCCATTAGTGCCCTTGGTGACTGCATCCACTGCTATTGGGCTGGAGGCATCAGAGAGAGAGTAAAAAGTTCCTCAGAAAAGCCTTCACTGATTGTGTAGCTGACACTGCAGGCACAGCCTGAGCCAGGCAGGACACACCCTGGGTGTGAAGCTGCTGTCCTGGCGCTGAGCCCTGCGTGGACACACCCCCTCTGGGCAGCCCAGAGCACTGCTCTGCTCCAGGGCCAGGGCAGAGAGCCAGCAGGGACCCCAGAGCCCCAGAGCCTGCATGGCAGTGACCACGGTAGCACAGGTCCCACCCTGCACACACACCCAGCAGCACCCCACGCTGCACTAAAGCACAGCTCGTGAACAGAAAACTGCCTCATTCTAAAGGCTCAGGCAGTGCTGAGTCCAACTGCTCTCCAGATAAACGATTCCAACATTCACTGCCCCCTGCCAGGACCCTGCACCTCCTGTCCCGTGCCACTGCTCTAGGTGCAGCCCCACACTCTGAGCCTGCCCCAGCCCCACGGCCCAGACTGCAGGGCCACTCTCACACCACACTGGCTCCTTGGCATTGGCTTTCCAGCAGCAGGGATCCAGGTACAGGTCCATCCCAGGGACATCCCATCCTGCTCCTGAGAGGGATGGCAGCAGGGATCAGCAATCCAGGATCATCCCAGGGGCATCCCATCCTGCTCCTGAGTGGGATGGCAGCAAGGATCAGGAATCCAGATCCATCCCAGGGGCATCCCATCCTGCTCCTGAGCAGCATGGCCAGCAGGGATCAGCAACCCAGGATCATCCCAGGGGCATCCCAGCCTGCTCCTGAGAGGGATGGCAGCAGGGATCAGCAATCCAGGATCATCCCAGCCTGCTCCTGAGCCCAGCAGGACTGAGAGCACTGCTGGAAGTAGGATACAGCACTAAGCAAGCAGCTGGTTTGACATCAGCAGAAGCTCCTCTGTGGTTTGAGCCCTTCCCCAGCTCTGACACCTCTGCTAAGTCCGAGCTCAGAGAGGCACCTCTGACAGGCAGGCAGAGAAGTGTCCCTGTCCAGAATCAGGAATGTCCCCAGCTGGGGAATGCCGAGTGTGGGTGGTGGTGAATGTGCCAGTGTACAGTGGAGAGCCAAGGCAAGAACAGGCAGAGCTGCACAGCCCTGGTCAGAACTGACAGTTTATCCACACATGACTTCTGACATGTCAAGAACAGCAGTTTGGGCTTGGGAGGGCTCACGATGGCCTCCTTGGCACCATGAGAGCAGTGATGTCACTGTGCCCCATTCCCTGTCTGTGTCCCTGTGTGGGTGATGCCAAGGGCTCCAGCAGCTCCTGCCCCTCAGCCCAGCTGCATCCCACCTCCCCTCAGCCCCAGGACACTCTGAGGCACTGTGCTGACAGCACCTGAGCACAGGGCAGAGCCAGGCCACAGAGCAGGAGTGAACCAGATGGGATGTGCCACCCAAGCTCACCCTGAGTACTGGATTTGGAAGGATTTCTGTGATCAGCAGCACCACCAGCACTCCCTCAGCATCCCAAACAGAGCCTTCTCCATAACCTGTGCACCAGACTGTGCCAGCAGCTAGCTGGGAAGAAGGCAGGTGGGAACTGCCCACCCTGGCCAAGGACACCAGCCCCAAGGGTGCAGTAAAGGCTCTGGGAAATGTGGGCAGGACAGTCCCAGGTTCAACAGTTCCCCTTGGCAGGGTGAGAACCTCCCATGGCAGCAGCAGTGAGGAGGAGCATGGCAGGGACTCTGTGAGAGGAGGAGTGTGACAGGAACTCTGTGGCAGGCCAGAGGGGCAGCCAGCCTCCAGTCTCACCTCACCACACTCTGGGGCAACTCTTCAGTAGGCACACAGAGTGATGATCCCAAACCACATCTTCACCATTTCTCCAGGGCAAGGTAAGGAGGAAAGAGGGTCCCAAAACCATAAAGAAACAGAACATAACGTGTCAGGAACCAAGAGCCTTGGGATTTCCTTTGGTTTAGGGAGCAGCAGCTTCCACCACGTGTAGCAGCTCACCAGCCTCAACACTGTCCTCAGGGAGAGGAAATTCCTCAGGGGTTCACACTGCCAGTTACGCCCTTTGATGTTCTTCTGTCCTGGACACCAACCAGCACAAAATCCTAACAGGATTACCTCTTACCTGTAAAATGCTATAGGGATTACCCAGGGAGCTCACCTGGGAGCTGCACAGAAATGCTAACACTCACCAAAGGGACTCCCCGGGGCTGCTGAAAGCAGGACACTGCAGAAGGGGCTCTGTTACCAGCCCAGCAAAGCCAAGGGCTGCTGGGCCGTTGCGGAGGGACAGCTGCTGCCCTGTGCCCCCCACACCAGCTCCTACCTGTGCCTGCTGCCAGCTGGGAGCTGCTCCTCTCCTTGGGCAGCCCGTTGGCCTTGGGGCTGGCGCTGGGCGCGGCCGTGGCGCGGGGCAGCCGCTTGCCCGGCACCTTCACCGTGGTCCGCAGCAGGTCGATCTCCTTGCCGTGCACGTTCTGCATGTAGTCCTGCAGCAGAGGCACAGGGGACGAGCATCAGCCCTGCCCCAGCCACACAGCGCAGCTCCCCACCCTGAGTCAGCACCGAGCCCTGCTGGATGCCAGGACAGGCGTTTGGGAAAGCGTGGTGGGGATCGGAGACCAGATGGAGCCAAAGGGCACACGGGTGGCAGCACTTCCTCCTGCCTGGCATCCCTTGTTTAACCTCAGCACTCAACTGCAACAGCATATGATATGATATTATTGATATAATATAATATAATATAATATAATATAATATAATATAATATAATTACAGCATAAGCAATAGGATACCTAAAAATTCCCTCTCAGGTCACAGCTGGGGTAAGAGAAACCCAAAATAACAGAACTCAGGTAACTCCCTTGCTCATTCACCTGCAGAGCTTCCTGTGATTCAAAACTTGGTGCTTTCACCATTTCTTCTGGCAGACAATTCATTATACAGCCAAAGGCCCATGAGCAGACAACTATCACTCTTCCCTGTCTTCCAAGAGCATCTCAGCTTTCAGTCAGAATGAGGGAGCAGACTCCCAATCTCTCCTGAGCATTGTGTCCCTTCCTGTGGCTCCCACCCCTCCCTGCCCCTGGGCCCCGTGGTTCTTCCCCAGCCCTCTCTGATGTAGCCAGCTCCTCCTTGGGCTTGTGCCCTCAGAAGGGGAAGACTCAACCAATGTTACAGGGAAGAACTGTTGGTCAGATCCTGAGAGAGCAGGGACCTACACTGGAGCTCAAGCTCTGGGAGGAACAGGGAGCTGGGGACCACATCCCTGGGCTCCTCTGCTGCCATCAGGAGAGGAGCCACAGCTGTCCAGGGAGAGCCTGTGGCTGCTGTGGGCGCTTGGGTTCACTCCAGTTCACAAGGAGGTCACCCAAAAGATTAACTCAGAGATGGCTCCAGTTCCTGTCTGCTCCCACATCCAAGCAGATAAACACAAGAACAAGCTGGGTTTAAGAGCCACAATCCTCCGTCCTGAACCCAAAAGCAGGTGACAGGGGCTGCACAGGCCCTGCTCTGTGCTCTCAGGTAGCTATTTGCCAGGGCCACAGTCTCCCCAGAGCACCTTCACACCCTCTCTGAACTCCTCCCTTCCCACTGACCTCCTGCAGGCATCCTGCCCCAGAGCACCCCGGGCACGGGGCAGCCCAGCCCCACGCTCCTGCCCCCCATCCTGCCCCAGAGCACCCCAGACCCGGGGCAGCACAGCCCCACACTCCCGGGCAGCCTGGCCTCACAGCCCAGCACTCCCCAGCCACAGCCTGGGTGACTGGCACAGCCCGGGCACACGGCACGCCGAGCAGCTCCCGGCTGGGCGCAGAGCCGGTGCCAGCCCCGGGCAGGACCCTCCGAGGGCTGGAGGATTTTCCCTCACTCAGCACAAGTGCCGCGGTCGCCGGCTGCCTGCCGGAGCGAGCGGTCACTGCCGCTCGCTTTTATTACCCGCCATAAAACTGCAATTTCTTCCCAAGCCTCCTCGCTAATTACCCAGCCAGTTCTCTCATTTCATTTTATTACTGGAATTAACAACGAGTTCAAAGCGTGGAAAGCTATTAAGATGTGTGATTAAGCCACATTCAATTAGTTTCTACAAACAATTTAATTGATGTTGCAGATAGAATTAACAGAAGGTGATTGTGTGAATGGCTCCACTGGCTGCAAAATGGGAGCTGCTTCCCTGGCTCTGCGCGGCGCGGCCGGCGAGCCTGGGCTCAGCCACGCACCTTCCCAGCAGCAGGATTCTCTCCAAGGCTTTGGGGAAGTGATGGGAAACTGCACCGGGCCCTGCACACAACTCCTTCTTCTCCTTTCACTGAACACACTCACAGAAAGGTAGAACACAGATGCAACAAGGAAAGCCCTGCTGAATCCAGGGATCAGGCCCCCAGCACTGCTGCTTGTCCCTGGAACCACCAGCCGCTCCAGTGCAGAGGCAGAGGTGGCACCTCGGGGCAGGAACCCACCACTGCCCCACAGCTCCCAGGCATGAGTCTGGGCTGTGCTCAAGGCACATTTGCTGCCATCAGGAAAGCAACTCCAGGGCCAGCTCACCACCAGGTGTTTTGCCAACTGTGACTGAAAACCCAGAGCTTATGCCTGACTCCTGTTGAGGAAACTTTCAAGTTGGGCTGGAGGTACCATGATCCAGATCCAGAAATAGGCTGAGTGATGAACTCCCAAAAGCAGATGAAGAGCTCCAACAGGAAGCTTTGGTTGGTAAAATCAGCACTACAGAGCCAGGCCCTGACCTCTGTCCAGTGGAGCATGGACACACCTGGCCAGATGTGCACTGGCAGAGAAATAAATTCAGGCTGCTGATCTCTGAGGTCCTGACACCCACCCCAGGAGGGACAGGGAGAGAAGGTAACAGAGATGGAAGAGAAGACAAGCCAGGAACTGCCCTGACTCATGCCAGGGAACAGCCACTGGGAACACAAAAAGAGCACAAAAATGCTCTGAGGCACTGAACATCCTGATGGACAGGGAAGACAATCTTCCTGCAAGGCTCAGTCTGCTCTCAGGGACCCCTCTGCTGCATCCAGAATTCCACCATCCCCAGACACGCAGCAGCACAGGGAGGGAAGAAGCTGGGACTTCCACCCCATGGCAAGAACTGGATGCTGGACATCCCCTTGGCTGGCACTCTGTGGTTTGTTCTGGCCCACAGCTCCCCCACGCCGAGCCAGCCAGCCTGGGATCTGCTGCTGCCACACTGAAGGGACTGAAGAGCACGTGCCCATCCCTGGAGCACAGGTGTGCTCCATCCCTAACGTGCTCTGCTTGTGTCATCCTGTGAAAGGACACGGGAGCTGTGCCTCAGGCCACAGGGTGCCAATCTGTGCCTCGGGCCACAGGGTGCCAATCCATCCCAGCACCCCCTGATTCCCTCAGAGGATGGGGAGGAGCAGAAGCAATGGGACCCCCTCCTCTGGACTACCTCCTCCTCCTGGATGAGCCCTCCCAAGCAGGCTGTACAGCAGTGCCAGAGGGAAAGGGAGGCAGGGAGGCTTTGTGGATCAGACTGCCAAAACTGCAGCAGGCAGTGGGGCACCATGATGGGTGCCAGGGTCCTTTCCCCAGCTCCTGGGCAGGTGATGCCACAGGGCAGCACAGCAGGACAGAGCCCCAGCCTGGTGGCAGACAGGCTGGGCAGCCCATGCTCTGTGCCCACGTGTAATCCATCCTCGCTGTGGGTAAACATCCAGCAACACAACTGCTATCTCAGGGGCAAGGTTCAGAGCTCCTCCTGGAACCAGGCAGGAGAGGCCAGCTGGCATCACCCTCAGCAACGGGCTCTGGATCACCAGTGGCACCAGCTGGAAGCAAACCAGATTTTTTCCCAGGGCAACGCAGTAATGAAATGAAACACTGAAGTGCAGGATGGAAAGCAAGTGGCATCAATCTCGATCACCCCCTGAGGAAGGAATGGTGAAAAAAGGAGAGAAACCTGGTGTGTGGCAGCAGCAGCATCTGAGAGTAGCTAAACAATAGCCCAGAAATTGCTCTCCCTCCAGAGCTGATGGTAATAGCATGGCAATTTCCATGGTGGAAATGTGATAAGCCCATACACAGGGGTGCACAGGTGGGCACACACACAGAGGGCAGCAGCAGCCACTCCCTCCTGGCTTGGTGATCTGAAGATCAAAAACTGGGGTTACAAAGTTAGAGAACTGCAGAGTACATCACAGTTCAGGGACTAAGGACTCTAAGAAAAAGCTCCAACAAATTAGAGAAAGGAAATGCAATGGTTGGGTCTCCAGCCCAAGGACAGGAGGGTCATGGGGCTCTGGAGCTGGATAACTGAGCATGGTAAACCCTGGAGTGATGGTGCAGGGTGAGCAATGAGGAGAAAGACTCTGAGGCTCAGGACACTCCAGTACCCCACATCTGAGGAGATCAGGGACACACTGAGGGCCTGGAAACATTCACAAGAGCTGCAGCACCTTGTTCTTCTCCTTGCAGCCCCCTAAAGCACCGTGTGCCCCCCAGCCACCGTCCGTCCGTCTGTCCTGAGGCAGCACATCCTTGCAGAGGTGCTGGGCCTGTGTCACAGGTGTGTCTGTGCGTGGCTGCTGCTGCAGCAGCACACTGTGCTCAAGAGGGAAGGGGAAGAAGCCATTAGCCCCACAGTGGGGAGGCGACAGAGATGGATGGGGCGGCAGCTGCGCGCCGGAGCCGAGCGGGATCAGCTCCGAGGGCAGTGCGGCTCTGCACAGACACCCCCTCTCCATTACCCAACGGCCAGCAGCCAGGAAAATCACTGCACACCCAAATGGCACCAGCAGATACAGCTGCAAGGAGCTCTGTGCCTGCTCCTCACCCTGCAGCAGGGCAGGCCCTGCTTTAACGGACTGAGCAGGCAAACAGAAGAGGACTGCAGCTCCCCGTGGAACCCTGCACAGAGCAAGCTTCCACCAGCCTGGCACTGAACAGCCTGCAGGGGAGAGCCTCCTCCAGGCCCTGGTGAAAACCAGGGCTGCTGAAAATGCTGCCTGGGAGTGGCCAACACTGAGCTCCTGCACAGGGCAGAGCCCAGAACTTCCATCTGCTACCAAACTGTTCCCCAGCCCCTCTCTGCACGGAGCACACTGCTCTGCCCCACCCTGCTCCTCCCCTCTGCCCAGTACTCACGTGCAGGCTGGGGTGGTAGGTGAGGACCCCATTGTCACACAGCGTCACGTACTTCTTCTTCCACTCCTTATTGAGGGACTTGCCACTGCGTTTGAGGAGAATGCCCTGAAACAGAAGGGTCACGAGTCTCAGATGGTGTTTGATCCTCATGCTCCACTCCAGCACTGCCCCTTGGAAACCGGTCTTTGAGAAGGAACGACGAGCAGGCTCAAGAAAACATGCTCTGGGTCGGCTTTCCCACACTCCCTGGGCTGCACTCTTTCCTTCCCAGCCCCCAGTCCCCACAGACAGCCCCTCCCTTTCAGGGATAAGGGTCTCCACACGTCAGTGCCCATGTTCAGGTCCTCTGAGGGACCCACCACATCCTCTGGAGTCCCAAACCACCCACTCTCCCCTTGCTGAAGGGCAGTGCCCACACAGGGCAGGAGCCAGCCTCACCACCACAGACACAGACTGCTCCCAGACCTTCTCCACCACCCAAAGTGCAGAGGGATGGTCAAGGCAGGGAAAACTGGGGACAGGCAGTCCCAGATTGAGAAACAACACTCCAAATACAGGTTTCCCAAGGGATGCACATTTCCTCGCCTGCTTGTGATTCTGAGAGCTGTCAGAGTAGGGATGGACACATCCCAGGAGGGAGTGCAGGTCCCGGGCAGCTGAGAGTCAGGGTCATCCCCTTTTCCCATCAGGATTTCACCTGGGACCCACCCTGCTGTCGCTGGCACCACGCTCCCAGGACCAGGAAACGATGGCACTCACACAACCCAGACCTAACTCCATTGATCTGAACCAAAGCTCACAGCACGACCCTCATCCTCTCCCCACTCACTTCTGCCTCCCCAAGAAACCCACCTCCAGCAGCACTTTGTCATGTAGCAGGTAAGGACAAAGGTGGAGAGGGAGCAGGAAGCTGGGCAAGACAGCAGGTGCAGGGGCTCTGGAGCAGGGAGAGCACATCAGGCACTCTGTCAGCAGGGAGGGAAGCACAGCGTGGGGGACAAAACTAGGAAAGAGTAACAAACTCTGGGAAAAAGCTGGCTCTACCAACTGTCAGGCCTGGCCCCTCTGAAAGTGCTGTCTGGACAGACACCCAGACTGCCTGCTCCCAACTTGGCAAAAGTCTGGGCTCCAGGCCAGCCCCTCCTCAAAAACCTGGGCAGAAAGTCTCAGCCCTGCCAGCCCTGGCATATTTGGGGGCCCTGTCCCAGCGCCTGGAGACTGAGCTGCTGCTCCTGCAGGGTGCCAAGGCCCAGCACAAAGTGGTGGGGGGACAGCACTGCCAGACAGGAGCGTGAAATCAGCAATAAATAGTGCACAACAGGCAGAGCACAGCTGGGGAGGGGAGGGGAGGGGAGGGGAGGGG
>JAWWEY010000115.1:176178-189475 GCA_035582745.1 Loriotus luctuosus
CAGAGCCCCCAGCGCCCTGCTGCACACCCAGCCACCCACCCACAGCACAGCTCCCAGTGCCCTGCTGCACACCCACCCAGCCACCCACAGCACAGAGCACCCCCAGCACCCCTGGGGCGCGCAGCCCCCGGGGCAGGAGCACAGCCAGCCCCAGTGCCCGGAGCCTGCTCTCACAGTGGGGGGAAGGAGAACACCGAACCTGCTTCATGGGGATGGCCCGCCCGCTGCCGATGCTGTCCGCCTTGCACTCCGGCACCTTCTTGTCGCGCTCCGGGTCCGCGCCCTTGCGGGACTGCAAGAGAAGAGACACGGGTGCGTTAGAGCCGGGCACGGAGAGCACACCACGGCCCCTGTCCCCGCAGCTCCGGGCCAGAGCACTCTGCTCTCCCCCAGGCCAGCTCTCCCGGCACCCGGCCCCTCCGGGGACACTGGGGACACTCCAGCCCAGCCCCCCGGCAAGCTGTCCTCTCCCCCCAGTGCAAGCAGAGCTGTCCTCCTCCTGGCAGAGCGGGGCTATGTGGGCCCCCCTCCCGTGGGGCACACAGGACATGGCGACAGACAGAAATGGCATGGGATGCAGGTGGAGCATGGATGGAAGCAGGAGAGGGTCAGGCAGTGAAGGAACTCACACCTCTACTAATCCAACAGATTTATTCTGGTAACACACTTGCACCATACAAAGTAGCACAGGTCACCGGGCAGATACCAGCCCCTTACAAAAGAGCATGGACAATAAATATCTACCACACGTCTAGAGCGGCGAGAGCGGGACCCACCAGCGCCCGAGGGCCGCGGGGAGAGCAAACTCTGATAAATACAATATGAAATTTACAGTCTGTTGAGCAGAACTCATTCAAAGTGCTTAGGACAGAGGGAAATACCAAGTCATACATGGCATGGAGCACAACCAATACATTCAGAATCACAACAATGGCAGGAGGCAGCGGCAGCGTCTCTCTGGAGCGTCCCACACACCCCCTCAGTCCAGGAGGGCCCCGTGTGCTTTGGATCAGAAAGGGATATGAGCCCCGCGCGCCTGGCACACCGATTCACCAGATTTTGGGCCCAGAACCAAACAAAGAGATCGAAAGAGAAGAAAACTAAAGAGACACAGATGGCTGCTCGGCTGCGAGGAGAAGAGGAGGAGGAGCAGGAGTCCATGCAGGCTGCAGAGGTGCAGGAGGGAAGAAGGAGCGGAGCGCTAGCGGCAGGCGCTGCAGCGGCTCCCGCAGGCAGCAGCAAAGCGTCTTTTGGCCCATCCAGCTCCATGCGCGGCTGTCGCCCGGTCCCGGTGTGTCTGCAGGTCTTCCCATCCCAGGAGGGTCGTCCGCCCGGCATCCCCGAGAAAGGGCAGTGCCTAGACAGCATCCAGCAGGCCCAGAAATGTCCCAGCTTAAAGTGCAGGCGCAGGCCGTCTCAGTGCTTCCTAGACTTTACATTGGGGGGATTTAAAAGGCTCCTGCGTGTCTCCGAGGGGGGGACCCATGCTGGCTGGAGGGCGGGCGAGCCTCTAATCTTAGATCAATCCCAGTGCCCATCCCTTATCCGGCCCTGGAGAGGCAATGAAAAGTGAGAGAATTTGTACAGAGGTGCCGTGTGTAACCACCTGGATCTTCTAATTTGGAAGGAGTTGGAAAGGCCTTTTTGTTGATGAAAAGTTGGAAACAGTGGCACATATCTGCAAATATCGAAAGAATAAAGAGTTTGGCAAGTTATACTCAGAACACGGACACGAGTCTGTCAGTGATGGGTGCCAGCAGACAGCACGGACAGGCCACGGAGTGGGCGCCGGCGGCAGCAGCAGTCGGGGCTGGGGCGGGGGCAGGAGTGGGTGGGCGCCTCAAGGCACGGGTGGGCGCAGAGTCTGTCTCCACCTGGAGCTCTGGGCACGCAGACCCCCGGGGGGGAATGCGATCCACTGGGGAGTGGGAGGGGAGCAGGAGAGAGGAGGAGAGTAGAAGAAGAGAGTAGGAGGAGGAGAAGAGGAGAAGAGGAGGAGGAGGAAGAGAAGGAGAACAGGGAGGAGGGGGAGGAAAGGAGGAGGAGGAGAGGGTAAGAGGAGTAAAGGAGTCAGGCATAGCTCAGGACTGAGGCTGCAGCAGCTCCCAGAGCTGGGCCGAGCACTGCACCTCGGAAAGGCCTGTGCCCACCTGGGGACCCTGCAAGGACAAAGGCTGCTGGCTACACCTGCGCTGCCTGCCTGGGAAAAGCTAGAGGCAGAAAACAGCCTGCCCTCTCCTTCCCTTCCCGCCCCTCCTGGTCCTGCCCCACTGCGGGAGGTGTCGGGAGCTGCTGCTGCTGCCACGACCAGATGGGTGAAGACGTCAACGTGAGCCATGGATGTGCACCAGCACACGAGCAAGCAGGTGAGGTGAGCCCGGCAGCGAGGTGAGCGTGGTGCCGAGCACAGGTGAGCGCGCGGCGCAGAGCAAGCGTGAGCCGGATGAGCGAGCGCAGAGCCCCGCGGCGCGGGATGACGCACAGCGAACAAGCCAAGCCCCGCAGCAAGCCACCCTCCTCCTCCTCCCGCAGCGTGTGCCCACCCCGGGCGCGAGCACGGCGCTCAGAGAGCGGCAAGGCGAGCCGGCGGCGAGTCCAGAGGCGTCGGGCAGCACGGCTGGGTGGTGGCACAGCGCGAGCGCCCGCGGCACGGCAGCAAGCACAGCGAGAGGATGGCAGGGCTGGGCAGGAACCCGCCAGCGCTGCGTGCAGGGCACACGGACGGGAAGGCAGTGAGGGAACAACCATGCGTGGGAGCGGGGACCTGCTGTGAACGAGGGGCCGTGTGTGCTGGCAGGAGGGGCTGGGGAGCACAGCCCACCCACCAACAGCACACGGGCAGGGTGAGCGTGGGCCTGGGGGGGCACAGAGAGCTGGGGGTGCGGGAGATGCAGCCCGGGGAATGCACAGGGTACTGGGGAGGTCAGTGCAGAAGCTGCCAGGATGTCAGAAGCCAAGGAAGATGGGCACATTCCCAGCACCAGGAGTGGGGAATCTGGGATGCCAATGGTGCAGTGAGAGGAATGGAGCACAGGACACTGAATTTGTGTGGTCTGGGCTCAGAGCAATAGTGGCTGGTCACAAGGGTGACACAGTGCAACAGGTACAAGGGCTTTGCTGTGGCTGGTTCCACAAACAGCAGACACAGTGTGCTGAGCAATGGTGGCTGGAAAGCACATTGAGATGGGGAGAGGATCGAGGCCGGAGCCTGCACATGTACACAGGAAACAGAGGCTACACCTGCACTAGACATGGGACAGGGACACGTGTGTGCTCACAGTGAGGGGACACTCATGGCTGTGCTCAGAGCGAGGGTGAGTGTGAGGGCAGGACTGGGCACACTGCGTGGACGGCGTGTGCATGGTGTGAGAGCGTGCAGAGAGGCAGGCTGCGAGGCAACCAGCACAGCTGAGGGCTGCAAAGGTACCCTGCTCCACCTGGGGCCCAGAGCTTCGCTGCCTCCCCTCTGTCCTCCCTCCCTCCACACCCACAGCAGCTCCCACGTGCGCTGCTCAAGTCACGCAGGATTCAGGCACGGGAGTGAGTGGGGCCCCATGCCAGGTGCTGAGCTCTGCACAGCACCACTGGCACAGCATCGCTGGCACCAAACAGGAGGCCCACGGAGCAGGGGCTCTGTGCCACGCTCGGGGAATGCAGCCCCAAGGAGAAGATGAGCAGAGTCACTGGTGCTGTGCACGCACAGCTGCCCTCCCTGCAACGAGCAGGAGCTCACACACACTACACACCCAGACGAGTGCTCCCCTGCACACTGCCACGTGTGTGAGCACTGTCCTGCTCCCAGATGCTCCCCATGCACGCACGCCCTGCCTGAAGCAGCCTGCAGCACCACGGTCCCTGCACGCGCAGGTCCCTCCCTGCCAGCCCAGCACAGCACGGGTGACCGCGCAGGAGAGCCCAAGGGCTCAGGCTGCCCTGCCCCACTGCCCTGCCCTCTCCCGTGCTGAGACCCCCCAGAGGTCCCGGGCTGCCCGCGCTGCTTACCGTGAAGATGTTGGAGCGCCGCTTGGACTGCTTGCGGATGGGGGTGGGCGTGTTGGAGGCGGCGATGGTCTCGATGCGCAGCTCCCGCTGGCTGATGCTCGGGGTGGAGGGCACAGACGACGAGTAGTCGCTGAAGGCTCCTCCACCGTTGGTGGCCTGAGGAGGAGATGGATGTCAGAGAGGTCAGACAGGCCACCTGGGGGCACGACTGCAGGAACGCCACCTGCCCCATGTGGCCCCATGCCAGGGCAGGGCGTGCAGGACTGGGACTGGGTGACATCCAAACAAACACAGAATCGTTTCAGTTGGAAGGGACCTCAAAGACCATTTAGTTCCAAGCCCCTGCCATGGGCAGGGACAACTTCCACTAGACCAGATTGCTCCAAGCCCATTCAACCTGGCCTTGAACACTTCCAGGGATGGGGAGCTCACAACATCTCTGGGCAACCCACAGAGACATCCAGTGCCAGGCACTGCTCCTGCTCAACAGAGGGGCTTGGGAAGCCTTCCACCTCTTTCTGCTCTGGTGTTTTCATCAGTAAAATGTTCAAGTTCTGAAATCAAAGAGAAGGGCAGCGACTGGCCAGAGAAGCCCAGATGGAGCCCTCTCAAACATAGGTGTGGAACAAGGCCTGAGGCAGCAGGGTCCCACACAGCTGCCCCAGCAGAGGGGCAGAGCTATGGCACCTTCACCTGCTCCCAGAACACAGGATCAGGGTCACTCCCCTTGGGCATTCATTCCCTTCCTCTCCACTGAGCCACTCAGACATGAGGCTGTGGGGCAGCCCAAAGCCTGCCAAGCTCCAGGTCCCACTCATCCATTCCCTGTCTCTGAGCACAGCCCTGGTGCCAGTGGGGATGTGTGTCCCCAGCACTCCAGCCTCCACCTGGCACAGAGTGCCACGCCCCAGGCTCACCCTCTGTGTGACACCCATCTCTGCTGCTGCTCTGGAGGCCTCTCTGAGCAGACCCTGGGGCTGGCACACCCCTCCCATGCCTGCAGACCCCCACAGCCAGGGCTGCAGTGGCCTGTGCTGGGAACACAAGAGGCTTCACCATCCCCTCGCTGGACTCCACAGCAAGAGGCAGATCCAGCCACGCACCCACGTCACCAACACATCTCTTCCAGACAAGGCTGCTCACTCCCACCCCGCCCAGTGTGGGCAGCCACGGGACAGGGGCTTAGGGACACCCCAGGAACAACAGTGGCATGGAAGCATTTCAGGTCTGCAGCCCAGGACATCTCACCATGCCAGGCACACGGCAGCCCCAGCTCCCTGGCAGGCCTGAACAGCAGTTTAAAACACGTGGAGGAGCTGCCCCTGGAGGGGCAGGTGAGCTCCAGCAGCCCAGAGGGGCAGCCTGCCTCCTCCCAGCTCCACAGCCACAGAGTGCTGGCATCACTGGCCCAGGGACTGCTCCATCCTGCCACACTCTGAGCACCAGTGCAGCCCTTGCAGGGGGTGATCTGCTGGAAGGGCTCCACGAGAGATCCCCCATCCCCAGCGGGATCAGAGCCTTTTTCTGACACAAGCAGCTCAGAGAAAGGTGAAAGGGGCTGCACAGGCAGAGCAGTGACCATGACCCACAGCCCAGTCTCAGAGAGAGTGCAACCTTCACCAAGCCATGGATCCCCTCATCTTTAATGAGAGATATGGGAGAAGACACACAATGAGAACTCAGGAGAGGAAAAGGCCACCCAAGCAGCATTTCAGTTTCTTCCTCATGAAGGCAGAGCAAGGAAAAGAATTCCATGCTGTGAGCAGGTGGGTGCCTCAGACCATCCCAGTCTGTCTGGAAACAGGAACATTTCTGCAGTCCTGAAGCACAGAACAAGAGGGAACCTGGCCTGGTTGTGCTTTCCACAAGTACAGGAGGCTGGGAACTTGGTCTGGGAGTTCCTGTGCAGGGTGAGGAACGCTGTGCTGGACAAGAAGGTTCTGCTGCTGAGTCCAGGGAAGGAGGGACCACCAGGGACACAAAGAGATGCAGCACCATGTCACCTGCCAGTGACTCCTGAACCCTCAACAGAGAGAGCAGAGCTGCTGTCAGTGCTGCCTCCAACACCCACACAGCAGTGCTGTGATGAAGGAAGAGCTGCAGAGAGCCAGGGCCACCAAGTCTGTGTTTAACTGATTCACCACATGCGAACTAGGGCAAAGAAAGTGAAACATTCCAAGGGTCAGAAGGAGCAGGAGGATGTAGCAGCACAGACAACCTGCCACATGGAACGGTGAGCTGGGCATGGCTGTCCCTCCAAGACAGCTCCTGGCCATGCTTGGCATGCCTTGGTGGCCTTGGCTGCACGTTCAGGATGCTGTGACTGTGGGGAGGAGCCAGTTCCAAGGAGGCTGCAGAGTCTGAGCTCCTACCAGAGCAGCTGCAACAAACCCTGTGGCTGCAGGTGATGGACACTGAAGCAACAAGGTAGAAATTTTGCTACACCCTGGTTTATATTTAACTTACTCCCTGCAATCCTGTAATTTCTGCCTGGCCAGAATAACTTTCCTTAGCCTGTAAGTCTGCCTGGTGCTGGAGCCAAGGTTACTGTCCTTGAGTGATGAAGAACACTGGTCTTTGGGCCTCCCATGTCCCACAGACCAAACCTCAGCAAGGGCTCTGGGGCTGGAGGGTGGCTCACACCAGGCTATGAAGGCAAGCTGCCACGAGTTTGGGGGCAGAGGAGAAAGTCCTCCAAAGACAGAGAGTGGCTCAGGCAATCCTGAGCCAATGCTGAGCTCTGCTGGAGCAGGGAGCTCCCTAGCTTCCATGGGATCTAGGGACACAAATCCCAGGGATGTGGGAGAGCAGATGGCAGCTCTGGGCCGGGCCCACGTGTCTGCTATTGCAGGTACTCTGCTGGTGGGCCTGAGCAGCCACCTGTGGTCACCTCTGGAATCCGAGAGCACAGTGAGAACTGGGAGCTTGGTCAGCACCTGTGGGACAAATCCTTGCCATGAGTGTGGAAGAGCATCAGCAGCACCCCGGGTGCCTGGGCAGGGCAGAACACAGCTGGAGCTCAGGGCAGGAATTCCTGCTGTAACAGGGCCCGAGGCAGAGCAAGGAGCTTGGGAAGGGCTGGAGTGCGACAGACAAACAGCAAACACCAGCCTGGTGTCTGTGGGAAGCAGGGAGAAGCCAGAGGAGCACAAGGACGATGGAAAGGGCACCATGAGCTGAGCAGGCAATGGGACACGGCTGCCACGAGGAAATGCCAACGCAGCTCCTGAGCTCTGACACAACAACGTGCCACAGCAAGCCAGGGAGCGCTGCTACAGCTCAGGTGAGCTGCCCTCGGGGCTTCATTTCACTTGCAAACTTTGACTTTCCACCTCTTTCCTGTGGTCTCTGCCTGCAGTGTGCAGGAGGGCCCTCCCAGTGCCCCCCGAGCCCGTGCAGGAAGGCAGACAGAGGCCATGGGAGAAGAGCCAGCACACTGGGCAGCCCAGAGCATGGCAGGGATGGCAGCAGCGCCCAGGGGGCACCCAGTTCCCCCCCAGCCTGTGGGTACCTGCACGGGGTACCGTGTTACCTCCTGCCAGCTGCTGGGAACCAGCTTCCTGGCAGAAAGACAAACTGCCATCCCACAGCAAACACAACACTGACTCACCCACAGCCTGGGGAACTCCCAAAGGCACCCCAGAGGCCCTGAGGAAAGACTGAGAACGGGGCAGCAGAAGTGAGGAAATCAGGTAGAACAACTCTGCAGGTGTTGCAAGCACCCACTGGCCCCAGCAACTCCCATCCCCTCCCTGCAGGCAAGGCCAGGAGCTGCCAGGAGGGGCAGACCCACGCCCCTCCAGCTGCTGGGAAGGCCAAAGGGACACATGTGTGTCCCCAAGGGAGTGCAGGACTCCAGGGAATGCTGGCCGTGGCTCCTGCTGTTCCAGACTGATGCTGAGCACAGCAGCCAGGGTCAGGGACCTGCTGAGCACACCTAGTGACTCATGAGAGCTGGTGGAAAACCCTGGCCAGGGCTGACCTGCTCCTACAGCTCCCTTTCCCTCCCCACGGATGGAGCAACATCCTCCAGGCACCGCTGCAGAATAAGAGAAAAAACCCAAACTCCCAAAGGCAGAAATGGAGCCAGGGCCTTTGGCTGGTTCCCAAGACCATCAGGCACTGTGCAAGGAGACTGGCACACATCCACAGCACCAGAGCCCCAGGAGAAGGGAATCCTGCAGACAGACGGGTAACAAGGAGCTCCTCCTCTCCCAGTAACCACTCTGGACTGGTCCAACTGGCAGACCAGACAAGCCATTCCTGGCCATGTCCACAAGTTAGTTTGGCTCACCCAGAAGTGTCAAGCTGCTTCCAAAAGAGTTGTGCCCAGAACAAGAGAAGTGGCAGGGCTGGTCCCAGCTCCTACCTATCACCTTGCTCCCATTCCAAGAAAAGTGCCTCCTCAGCAGGCAGCTCCAGAGGACAGCACTGTCCCTGCAGTATGGGCCAGAGCAGGCCCACAGCAGTACTGCCAATCCCAGTTCCAGGGCCTCCTCCTGCCCCTAAATGCCAATCCTGGTGTTCCAGGGGCTCCTCCTGCCCCCCCAGGCAGTCCTGGAAGGGAAGGGGATCCTTCTGTCCCAAGTGAGTGTCTCACCCGTACACACCGATACCTCAGGCACAAGGCAAAGCTCCTAATTGTGTTTTTGTCTGGCTTCTCTCCACCTCATCTCCATGTTAAGTCCTGTGCTCCTAAACTCTTCCTTGAGAGCCTTCTTCCTGTTTTCCCTGTGCCAGTTACTCCTCCTTGACTTGCAAAAGCAAATGAGAAACCGTGGTGAGAGCCCCAGGCCCTCAGGTCTGACAGAGCTCAGCTCAGCTCCACACACACCTGGTCACCCTCCCACTGTCCCCCCAGGCAGGGTGAGCCTGTCCCCCCCTGCCAGAGCTGCCCCACACGCACTGCTGGGCCAGGAGCAGGGACAGACACCAGGGCACCGCTCCCCAGCACCCCCTGGGCACGGTGCCCTCCCACACCTGAGCGTGTGGGCTGCTCTGCCCCGTTCCCTCTCAGAACCACCAGTTACGGGTCAGTTTGTTCCCCAAAGCCACTTGGAATTTCCCTGAGGACAGCGGGGAGCAGCTCCAGAGCCTCAGTTCTGAGCCATGCAAGAGCAGGCAAATGCTTCACAGCATTTCAGGGTCACTCACTATTGCTGCACTATTCAGGGGTGTCCTTGGTAAGGGGGAGAGACGTGCAAACACCAGGGGCAAAGACTGCTGCAGGGTCACTGGCACCACGAGGGTTTGTGGGGCACCTCACCAGACCCAGGAACACAAACTGCCTTTGGGGAGCCCTGTGGGGCCCGGGAGGCCAAGGGCAGGGGCAGGGGCACAGAGCAGGCCTGGGGAGGGGGCACAGCCACCAAGGCACAGCCCCTGCCAGCTGCACGCTGCTTGCTTCCCTTCACAGCTCTGCTGCCCAGCACAGCTCCCTGTGTCCCTGCAGCCCAGCAGGGGCACAGCAGGGCACAGAGAGCAAAGCTCTGTCCCCAGCAGGCAGGCAGAATTCACCCCTGCACAGACGTGCTCTGCAAGCCGTGCAGAGAGGGGCTCTGTGGGAAGGGAAGCAGAGGAAGGCAGGGACCCTCTGAGCAAACTCCTCACAAAGCTCACGACATGCACTTAGAAAATTCTCCCAAAATTTGCTTCCCACAGCCAGTCCTACTTCCACCCTTTAGTTCAGTGCTGCCTTTCCTGAGGGAGCTCCTTCATGTCACACCTGTGTATTTCAGGTCAGGTTTAGCCAATCTCTGCACTCACTCCTCAGCTAAAGCAGCCAAGTGCTCACTTTCCTCCTGTGTGGGGGTCTCTTCTCTCCCAGCTGTTTTTGCTACTCCTTCAGGCTCCATGCAGAGTCACCTGAGTGACTGGATGCCAGCTGGGGACGCGGGGGTCTGGCAGCCCCATCCCTCACCCAGGGAATGCTTTCCAGCCTCACAGCAAACAGCCTGCCTGCCTGGCACAGCCCGTGCCCGTGACACACGTCTATGGGGACTCTTCTCATACTTTGGACAGGGAAACACACACTAAACAAGTGTCCAGCTCTCCTGAGAAATGCTGACCTTGGCCATCAGCCTCCTGCTTCCCTTCCAGCACAGGTGGCCTCTTCCCAACCAGGCTCAAACTGCATACAGTTTGCTAATAAAACCCTCAAATTGCCAGAGACACCCAAATCTGTATTTCCCTGGGACTTTGCTCTCCACCTTGGATGTCTCCCACTGAACTCGGCCCCAGCTTTCTGGACAGGAGCACTCTGACAGAACCTGGCTGTGCAGCCTTGCCCAGCAGCCCATCCACCTGCACAGAGTTTACCTGAACTTGCTGGTGTCCAGGTGACCTGCAGTACAGGAGGCTGGCACAGGTCTCTGCACAAACCTGCACTCACCTGCTTGCAGCCCA
The DNA here is from genome assembly GCA_035582745.1 of Loriotus luctuosus. Classification (NCBI taxonomy): domain Eukaryota; kingdom Metazoa; phylum Chordata; class Aves; order Passeriformes; family Thraupidae; genus Loriotus; species Loriotus luctuosus. Next base: position 186,586 of record JAWWEY010000115.1, read on the forward strand.
GCTTCAGAAGCCTCTGCAACCAGGCAGGCTGCAGGTATGGCTCAGTCTGTGCAGGGACAGGCTCCTGTGTGGGGCCCAGGAGTCCTGCCAGGGCCAGGAGGCTCTGACACACCCAGAGCTTCAGAGGCAACCAATCCCTCCTGGAAAACCCTGCACGTGCTGTCCTCAGTGACAGGCAGACTCCTGCAGTCCTGTCACAGATCCTGTGAATCCATATTCCACTTGCTGCAGAGATGGAATCTGCTGCCTTGAGTGCCCTGGGGAGCAATGGAGCCCAGAACTTCTCCTTTCCTCCTCACCAGTCTCCCACCACCATCTCTGTGGGCACTGGGAATGCAGCACAGCCTGAATGCAGTGAGGTGGCTGCCTGAAGGGTCTCCTCCCCCAGCCCCTCACCATGGAGCCTGTCCTGCCTCACTCTGCTCCAGGATCACAGAACATCACCATCCTCCCAGAGCAAACCTTGGCAAACCTCACCCACAGCACAGAGCCCTTCTGGGGCAGAGGGGAGGGAAGCTCCTTCCCTGTTCTGCTCCTCAGCTCACCACTGAGCTCACCTCTGCACAGGTACATGCCCTCAGAGCCCTCAGAGGCAGGGGCACGCAGACCAGCAGCTTCCTGAGCTGGGGGAAGCAGGAGCTGAGCAGCTGTGCCCACCCAGCTGGGGCAGCCAGGGCAGCCCCTCTCACACAGCCCTGGGCTGCCCTGGCTCCCCACACACTGCCCACAGCTCTGCTCCGTGCCTGACACAGCTGAGAACAGCCTGGGGACATGAGCCACACCCAAAGGGTGAGACACGGAACCTGACCTCGGGGTGAGCATCAAACTGTCACAGCATCACAAAATCACAGAGTGCTCTGGGTTGGAAGGGACCTCCAGGTACATCCCATTGCACCCCCTGCCTTGGGCAGGGACACCTGGCACAGACCTGGCTGCTCCGAGCCCCTGGGACACTGCCACCTGGGACACTGCCACCTGGGACACTGTCACCTCACCTGGGACACTGTCACCTCACCTGGGACACTGCCACCTAGGATACTGCCACCTAGGACACTGCCACCCGGCCTGGGACACTGCCAGGACAGGGCAGCCACAGGGCTGTGGAAGATGCCCCAGGGTGGCACCACTCTGCCCTTCCCAGAGCCAGCCCAAAGCAGTGGTGCCAGTGTGAGCTGAACTGAACTGCTGGCTACCAGCTCAGCGTGTGCAGAGCACCAGAGGCCCCTGGCTTGCCCCGTGGCCATTCCCCACCTGGTTGATGTGCACAGAAGGAATGGAGGCTGCAGACACAGACGAGTGGCTGGGTGAGTTGGGCAGGGACTTGCAGGGGCCGATGGAGAGCTGGTGCTTCTTGCGGAGAGCCACCACCTTCTGAGCCACTGCAAAAGGGACAAAGGCACAGGGTCAGCCTGCAGAAAGCACTTTCCTCCCACCACAGACTTCTGCAGGGCTCCAGGGACAGCCAGGCCCTTGCCCTGACTGGTGTGCTGCCTGCACTGCTCAGGCTGAGTCCCCAGGGCCACCTGCCCTCTTGGGCATCACATGGAACAGCAACTCCCCATGGGCACCATGAGAGCCTGGGCCTGCTGCAGGACAATCCCTGGGCAGTCCCTCACCTCTCAGTCACCCCTGGGCAGCCCATCACCTCTCAGTCACCCCACACAGCAGCTCCAGGAGCCAGGGACTGAACTGCCTGGGCAAATGGCACCTCCACCAGCCTGGGCCTTGTGGGTCTCTAAAGGGACACCCTGAGGGTGTAGAATCCTTGGTGGGTCACTGGGGACGCTTGCATGCTCTTGCTCTGTCAGACTTGCAGTGCTGGGTTTCTCTGAAACCCTGAGTGATGCTCAGGTGCTCACAGGGACACTGGGCAGTGAGAGCTCAGGCTCTGCAGGCAGGGCACACCTCACTGCTTGTACAGCACAGCTCCGTGTGGCAACCACAGAAACCACGACAGACTGGTGTAAGGGATGGCAGAAATCATCCCAGAACATCTGGCTAATGTTCAGGAAGCAGGAGAGCCTGGGCCTGGCATGCAGGAAGGTGAAGGTCACCTCAAGGTGCCTCATTTCAGGCCTGGGGAGATGATATCTCTCCAGTGTGGTGTCGTGGTAAATTCCTCATTAGCAGCAGTGGTGTGGGATAACGGATGGGCAGAGCCCCTGCCAGCCTCCCTGCCCACAACAGCTGTAGCTGAGGGCTTTTTCTGGGTATTCCCTGGCCCCTGGGGGCTGGAGCTCACAGTGTGCCCAGCCAGCACTGGGATGGGAGATGGCCCCTGGCCAGGGGCTCCAGAGCCTCCCTGGGAGCTCATGCTGGAGCCTGGGCCTGCAGCCTGTGTCTGATGCAGAGCAGCAATGCCACCAGCACCCTAGCCAAGTCCTGGGCCATGGGGCTGCTGGCTGCCCCCTCCTGCCCTCTGCAGTGCCCAGGCACAGGAAAGGCAGCACCAGGCACTCGGCATCTGCAGCAGAGCTCAAGCTCAGGAAGTCACCCACAGCTGTCCCTGCTGCGCCCTGCAGGACCAGGGATGGCTCACTGCTCCTGCTCCTGCTCCTCCTGTGCCCTGCAGGACCAGGGCTGGCTCACTGCTCCTGCTCCTCCTCCTCCCTCCTGTGCCCTGCAGGACCAGGGCTGGCTCACTGCTCCTGCTCCTCCTCCTCCTGTGCCCTGCAGGACCAGGGCTGGGTCACTGCTCCTGCTCCTCCTCCTGCAGGACCAGGGCTGGCTCACTGCTCCTGCTCCCTCCTGTGCCCTGCAGGACCAGGGCTGGCTCACTGCTCCTCCTCCCTCCTGCAGGACCAGGGCTGGGTCACTGCTCCTGCTCCTCCTCCTCCCTCCTGTGCCCTGCAGGACCAGGGCTGGGTCACTGCTCCTCCTCCCTCCTGCG
>JAWWEY010000115.1:197654-207918 GCA_035582745.1 Loriotus luctuosus
GGGCTCAGCCTGGAGCAAAGGAGGCTCAGGGGGGACCTTGTGGCTCTGCACAGCTCCTGCCAGGAGGGGACAGCTGGGGAAACAGGGACAGGAGGAGAGGGAACGGCCTCAGGCTGGGCCAGGGCAGCTCAGGGAGGCCAGAGGGAAAATCCCTACCTGGAAAGGGCTCTCCAGCCCTGGCACAGCTGCCCAGGGCAGGGGGGAGTCCCCATCCCTGCGGGAATTGAAAAGCTGTGTGGATGTTGCACCTGGGCACACAGTCAGGGATGCCCTTGGCAGTGCTGGGGAAGCAGCTGGACTCAAAGATCTCCAGAGGCTTTTCCAGCCCAACTCTAAACTAGCACTCTGAAAGGCCTCTGGGCTTTTAGAAGAGCTGCTTTGGCCAGATCAACTCCTGGAGCACCAGAGATCCCCAGAGGTCATGCAAAACCTGGGGAAATGCTGTGCCACTTGAGGAAGAACTAAGAGCTTTAGGATGTTAATCTGGCAGCACGGCTTTGCAGCCTTGCAGAGCCCCAACATCAGGCAGCAACACCCACAGAGCTGTGAGAATGCTTTTAAAATGCATTTCACAGGTAAACTAATGAATATTTGAAGTTTGGTTTGATTCTCACTTAACTGCAGGTAAGAGACACTCTGGCAAGACAGTGTTGGAATGTTTTGCAAGAAGAATTTTGTTCTTTTGTTTCTTGGACTAACATTGAAAAAAGTTAATCTTGCAAAAGCTGAAGGGAGACAGAACGGAAGGGCACATGCCAGGAGCCTGTAAGGAGAGCTGAGGGCTGGCACAAAGAGCACAGGAAGAGCAGAGGGAGGAATCCATCACTGAAGCACCTGCAGCTTCAGCTGAGAAACATCACTCCTTCCCTGGCATGGCAGCAGCCCCAGCTCCCCTCTCCCTTCTGAGGCTGAAGCCTCTGTGTGTTTCCACCTGGCTACACAAAATGCAGGGTTTTCTTGAGGATTTGGGGATCCAGGGGTGTCCCAGGCACACGCCACAAGTACTCACCACCTTCAGCTCAGGCACCGAGCGACTCAGGGTCCATTCCTGGCTGTTCACAAATGAATCTGCAGACAGAGGGAAGAAATCATCAGGTTACCCTCGAGACCCCAGCAAGGATGCTGCTGCACCCTCCCTCCAGGCAGATACATGGTTCTTCCCAGAGCCACAGAGCTGCAGGAGGGCCCGTGGCCGAGCCAGGGGCAGCAAAGAGGCACCGCTGCTGGAGCCGTGCCCTCGGCCCTGCAGGAGCACAAACCCCTCAGCATGGCCTGCCCCAGGCACAGAGGCCAAGGGAAGCACCAGGGAGCAGACACCCTCCTGGGGAGCACAAGCCCCCCGAGCTGAGGGCAGAGGCAGTGCCCCCAGCCCTGCCCTTGGCACCAGAGCTGCCGGCAGGGTACCAGCCACCTCCTGACTGAACACTAACACAGAGTTACTGCACACTGTGCAGCTGGCAGCGTGCTGCAATAGGCTCACAGAGGCTGTGGTACTCCAGACCAGCTTGGGGAAACATGCCCACCCTGCCACAGAGCATCTGGAGGAGGAGCAGCAGCCTGGAGGAGACCCTGAGTGCCAGGGGCAGCCAGCAGCCCCCCTGGCAAACCTCAGTCCCTCACTCGCCTTGGCAAGGTCAGACTTTCCATCCAACACCAGCTCCAGGGCAGGACCCACAGGAGCAGCACCTCCTGCACGTTTATCAGATACAAACAGAAAGGATTTTTGGAGAGCAGAAATCTGTGGGAGCTCTGCAGCTTCAGGAGCCTCTCATAAACCTGCTGAATCTGTGGCCACAGACTACTGCAGGAATGGGAATCTCAGATGGCTCACAAGGGAAGCAGCAAATCCACCAGACCCAAAAGCAAGCAGCAATCAAACACAGTGACCTGGGCACTGCCACTGCTCCAGTGTCACCCGAGGCCACAGGGAGGGTGGCTCCAGATCTGCCCCAGCAGCCCCAACCCCACAACCACAGCTCCTAGTGCCTGCTCCAGCTGTACCCAAACCACCCTGCCAGGGAACAATTCCCAACTCCCAATGTCCCATCCATCCCTGCCCTCTGGCACTGGGAGCCATTCCCTGTGTCCTGTCCCTCCATCCCTTGTCCCCAGTCCCTCTGCAGCTCTCCTGGAGCCCCTTCAGGCCCTGCAGGGGCTCTGAGCTCTCCCTGGAGCTGCTCCTGTCCAGGTGAGCACCCCCAGCTCTCCCAGCCTGGCTCCAGAGGGGCTCCAGCCCTGGAGCATCTATCCTGTGTTGGGGGCAGCACTGGGCCCCCCAGCCCTGCCAGAGCCCATCAGTGCCTGCCCTCAGCCCAGCTCCTGTTCCTTAGGGGAGGCTGCACACACACCAGCGCCAGCTCTTCCTCCATCTCACCTCTGTCACCTCGCTGGGCTGCCCACAGCCATGGGGAGAGCCTGCTCCTGCTCCCACTGCCACAGCGCTGCCTAAGCTGCTCTGAGAGCACGAGGCAACAAACCAGGACCTGGCACTGTGCCCTTGTCCCTGTTTTGGGTGCCACCAGCACCCACAACATCCATCCATCATGTTCAGGAAAGGTGTGAACATGGTGCTCCTGCCTGGAGTTTTACCTTCCATGGCTGACTTAGGAACACTCCTTTTCCAGGAGTTACAGACAAATACTGTCTGTATTTGTCCCCAAGCCGGCTGCAGGGACACCAGGTTATTTATAGCCTTCCTGAGGAATCATTCCTCTGCGGTGTCTTTCACCTGCCCTTTCCTTTTTTAGGCAGAGGTAATGTTTTTATTAGAACAATTCATCAGTCAGGAAGAAAATGATACATTTTTGAGCCCTTTCCAAAAGGTAACAGCACACCTGTATTTCCAACTGCATCACTGGCTCTAAAAATAGCTGTCACCTCCACCTGGGACCTGTGCCCTGCTCAGCCTCTCTGGCAGGTAATGTGACAGACAAAGCCCCATGCAGGCCTGAGGGGAGCGGGCAGCACACACTCTGCTGTTTCACTGCACACAGAGGCTTTTGGCAGGTAATGTGACAGATAAAGCACCCTCCAGGCCTGAGGGGAGCAGGCAGCACACACTGCTGTTTCACTGCACACAGAGGCTTTTGGCAGGTAATGTGACAGACAAAGCCCCATGCAGGCCTGAGGGGAGCAGGCAGCACACACTCTGCTGTTTCACTGCACACAGAGGCTTTTGGCAGGTTCTGCCTGCAGCACAAGGCACACACACTCAGTGACTGGTCTTGGGAGGGAGGACAGGCAGGGAGAGCCCTGCACAGGGCTGGCTGGGCTCTGCATCTGCTCAAGGATGACCAGGACATGCTGCCCCAACAACTGCCAGCTGCCTCCTGCACCAACCATCCCAACAGGTCCTGCCTTGGTTTTTAGCCCAGGTTCAAGAGTTTGCCACACTTTGATATTTTACTTGCTGAGATGGCCCCTGAGTAAAGCTTAACACAAACAAAAGCTGACAACACGAGGCTGAGAGCACTGTGCTCAGCAACACACCCCCTCCTCACTCCCGTTAGCCCACCCTACCTGAGCCCCAGGCACACCTGTCTGCCCACTCCAGCTTGTGCCAGGCCTGACGGGCAGCCCGGGCCACCCACTGCTCCTGGTGACCCACTGGTACGGGTGGCACTGACCCAGGGGTGCCCAGGACGTTTGGCACTTTGTGGCACTGACCCAGGGGTGCCCAGCACGTTTGGCACTTTGTGGTACTGACCCAGGGGTGCCCAGCACGTTTGGCACTATGTGGCACTGACAGCCCAGGGGTGCCCAGCACGTTTGGCACTATGTGGTACTGACCAGGGGTGCCCAGGACGTTTGGCACTTTGTGGTACTGACCCAGGGGTGCCCAGCATGTTTGGCACTGTGTGGCACTGACAGCCCACGGTGCCCAGCACCCAGCACGGGTGGCACTGACAGCCCAGGGTGCCCAGCACGTTTGGCACCATGTGGCACTGACCCAGGAGTGCCCAGTCCTCGGGCACCGCTCCCCACCGGAACGGGCACAAGGCCCCCGTGTTGTCCTGGGTGAAGCAGGAGGGCAGAAATCCGTGTGGAAACCAACACACAGTGAGCCCCCAGCAGCCTGAGGGGCTGAGGCACCACCCACACCTGGCAGGCAGGTGAGCAGAGCAGCCTCCCTGCAGCTCCTGGGCCCCGGTGCCAGCCCATTCAGCAGGGCCTGCCTCAGCAGGAGACACCTCTGGGACTGATCTCCCACTGAGCTCTGCACCATCCAGCAGTCACCACGTACTGCACAGCTTCACTGCTGGACTGGCTGCACCACCTGCAATTCCAGACCAAAATACACCTGGTCACTCTTCCTGCACCTTCTCTTTGTTATTAAATCACAGAGAGGGGACCAGGCTGTCTGTGCTGCAGTTCAACACCTTCCCCAGGTGCACCTGACCTCCAGAACCAAAGCAGTGGGCTCAGGGAACTTCCCACTGTCACACCAAGAGCTTCAGCACAGCCCAACAGCATCCTTGGCTCCACCACACAACCATACAAGAGATCAGTCCAGACTGATCTGGCCTGGGAAAAGGAAATTCAGCACAAGTCTGTTACTCCCCAGAAGCTTCTGTTGATGGAGGTTTCCTGGCACAGGCAGCTCTACTGCAGAAAGTGGAAATTTGGGAGGTGGGGTGGGCAGGGCCCCTGCCATGCAAAAGAGAATACAGGGACATAAAGCAGGCACTCTGTATCTGATGCCCCTTGGCCAGCTGGTCATCCTGGACACCCTCAGGACCTACAGACCAGATCCCAGCTGTGGGACAGCAGTGGTGTGCACTGAGGAGGCAGGATCAGCACCCTGCATCATGGACACCGTGGCTCCCTGTGCCCTGACAACAGCTTGGAGGGGGTTCAGCCACACACCCACAGCTCCCAGCACCCACATGCCAGGGAGGCTGGCAGGAGAAAGGGGCTGGCCAGCCAAATGCAGCTCCTCAGCCCAGCTGCTTGCTCCACGGATGACGCACAGCAGGTTCATCTACCCCGTGCTCCAGAAGCACCAGTGCCAGACACATCTGCCTCCCCACACAGACACTAATAATTAACCAACCCATTATCCAAGCCATGCTGGAGCTCCCTTGGACACTGCAACCCTGGACACTAAGCCCAGCCTTGAAACCAGGTCAGAGGCTGTGCAAACACAGCAGAGGCCACACAGACCGAGGCCACTTGTGGCCACCACTGCAGCCACACAAACGGACCCACCTGACCACACAGAGATCAAAGGGGGGCAGAGGCTGTGCCCGGGCACAGCCACCCCTCCTGGGCACTGCCACCCCTCCCAGGCCAGGCTGATAAAGCCTCTACCCCGGCAACGCTGGCAGGAGGGGGATTTCTGCAGGTCAAGGACCAGCACAGGCATAGCCAGCGCTCCAGTCAGCACCGAGCCAGCACAGGAACCCGCTGCAGGACGTGACCTTGGTGAGGATTCTCTCAGCAGAGCTTTAAACACTCTGCAGCAGCAAAAGGAGACGATGCTGTGTCTCTCTGGGAAAGGGCACATTAGGAACTGCCACCCTTGCTTGGTCAGCATGCACGGGTGGCAGCAGCTGGTGTTGCTGTGCCCTGAGGTCAGTGGAGACTCTGGAAGGTCCAGAAACCTCTCAGCACCTGCTGCTCTCCAGCCCCCATCCAAACACTGCCAAAGACCCAGACCAAACCCTGCTGTGATGGTGGGACAGGGCCTGCTGGAAGGGAAAACCCAGCAGAGAGTGACGTGGAAAGACAGGTAACTCAACCTCCCATCACAGCACTGTGGGCATCTACCTCAGCAGCAAAAACCTGCTCCCAGTGTGCCTGACCTCAGCTCCAGCTGTGCAGCCCCTCGAGCCCTGGCACGTGAACACTGAAGGCACAGGGCTCCCTCTCCCTAGGGCTGCCTGTGACTGCAGTCAGACACCTCTGCACACCCTCTGACCTCGTCCTGAGAACTGAGCCCTCCCCAGCACTGTCCCAACAGCTCCCTCCCTGACACCTCCAGAAGCCTCAAGCTTTTCCAAAGTGCAGACCCCAGACTGGCCTCAGCATCTGAGGCACCCCTAACCCCACCATGACACCTCTGCCTCTCACCAACACTCCCAGCTCAACCAAGGCAAGTACCAACACGAGGTGATATTTATCATGACCTACCCAACGCACTATGCAAACTTCACCCAATCCATGAGAAAACAGCCCGTGTTCTCTCAGAAGCTTTCCCTCACATGCCCTGCACATCAGCACTCCACACACGAGAGTAAAGGTCAGTACCTTAAAGAACATCAAAAAGCAGGGCATCTCTCTGGGAGAGGGCACGTGGCTGTGACCACAGAATCACAGATATCCCGAGCTGGAAAAGACTCACAAGGATCTTTAAGTCTCATCCCTGGCCCTGCACAAACACCCCAACAATCCCACCCTGTGCCTGAGAGAACTGTGCAAATGCTCCCTGAGCTCTGGCAGCCTTGGGGCCATGACTGCTCCCTAGGGAGCCTGTTCAGAGCCCAGCCACCCCCTGGGGGAAGAACTCTTTCCTGATATCCAACCCAAACCTCCCTGACACAGCTCCATGCTGTTCCCTCAATGAGGAATGCCTCCTGAGCCATCACAGATGCTGTACCCGTCACACAGTCCCTTCATGCACAGGGACAACTCCAATTCCAAAACAGTCTTCCCAAGACCATAGCTATTAGACAGCCTCTCTGGAACGGCACCAGCCAACACCTGGATGCCTAGAAATGCTCTGAACCACGGACCACAATCACCTGGAACAGTCCAAGCTGGCTGGACTCTGTGTTGACTTTGCTCTCTAGTCCCTAGGGCTGTTGCCCTCCATTGCTCGTTACACAAGGATCAGTTCTTTCTGTCTTTTTTGGGTAGCAAGCCCTGGAATCCCCCATGCCCTCTGTGTGTGCTCAGTGCCAGCCGAACCCCTCCAGGGCTGGGAGCAGCACTTGGAGCAGCACCCCTGGCTCTTGTGGGTCTATCTGGATGCAGATCGTGGCGCAGGGTGGGTATCACAGCGTGCCATAAACAAACCACTCCAGGCTCTGGAAACGAGAGAGTGCTGGCTTGGCGCTCTGCCGGGACTCCCACATCCAGCTTTTCCAAGGGCTGATAACCGCAGCTGCAGCTGCACCCCCAGGAGGGCAAGTTGGGGCTGCACCAGCAGCTTTCCCAGGGCAGGGTGGGCAGCGCCCACAGAGAGCATCAAAGTTTGTGGGACGTCAAGCAGGTGTTTGGAACACCGTGGGCCTGCAAGACTGGAACAGGAATGGGGCAGAGACCTCCTGAGCAGCCCCGTGGCAGCAGCACTGAGGCTGAGCCCTCCAGCCTGGCTCAGAGACCCACAGCTCCCACTGGAGGAGACACACAGACCAACGTTCTGAGCAGAGACACAACGAGGAGATGGGGCACAAGAAAGAGTAAAACAGCAGCCACTTTACTGTGCAAGCTTCACCACTGCCTTTTCACACCTCACTGTCCCCAGGAGGACACAGGGCTGGTGGGTACAGGGACTGTGCAGGTACCAGGCAGGTAATGAACGGAGTTCTCAGTGTGACTGAACCCAGTGTGAGGTCTGCAGTGCCAGATGGCAGCCTGGAGAGGTCAATCCCCGAGCTTCTGCCTCCAGCATGAGCCACAGTGCCAAACACTAATCCCTGTAATAAGCAGTGGTCCTGCAGGAGCTGGAGGGTATGTACATCCCACTGCTGCAGGGATCCCCAGCTGCCCACACCACTCCACACAGAAGCCTCAGCAGGGTCTCCCAAAGATGGATCCAAAGGGAGCTCCTACCTGTCTCACGGAGGAGCCAGGTGAGAGGCAAGGACGCCAACCAAGCGCTCAACCCGGGCTGCCTCTCTGGGAACGCGGCCGCGGGCCGGCTGCCGCTGGCGCGGCTCCCACTGGAAGCGGCAAGCAGGAACAGGCCCCGCTGCAGGGGCAGGGCCCGGCCCTCCCTGCCCGCATACACCCACATTCCCCAGCCATGAGCGCAGCCTCCCCTCTCCTGGGAACCTCCCGCCACCCCGCCGGGGCGGCACCGCAACCCCCGGAGCCAGCAGCACCCCGGCCCTGGCCTCGTGGCACACGGGTAGCCCCGCATCCCCTGGAGCCTCCAGAGCCTTCCCTGGAGCACGGCGAGGGACAGAGGGGGCCAGGGGATGGGGCCCCTGGGCACCCTGGGCAGCTGCAGAGCTGCTCCCGTGCTGATCCCTGAACGTGCAGGCATGATGCTGCCCTGGACAGCCGCTGCCTCAGGAGCAGCCAGGCTCCTCGGGAGCAGGTGGGTTCCCTGGAGAGCCTGCCAGCCCTAAGACATCCCTCTGGCACACAAGCTGAGCAGAGAGCTGCCTCCAAGCACCCAGATGCAGAGCAGAGCCATGAACGCAGCGAGGCCCCAGAGCAGCGGCGGGGCTTGGCCCGGCCCCCAGCTCCGTGCGTTCCATGCCTTAAAAAGCTGTGGATGCTGCTGTGGATGCTGCTGTCGCCTCCCGGCCCCGCCGGGACACACGGCTCGCCTGCAGCTCCTTCACAGGGCCCGAAGGGGACAGGGCACAGAGGCACAGCCAGCAGAGCCCCAGCTGAGGCCCCACAAAGCCCTGGTGCCAGGGAACTCCCCACCAACATCAGAGAGTCAAAGCCCCGAGAGCTGCTCCAGCTGCCAGTGCCCATTGAATGCCCAGCCCCGTGGGGACCTGTCCCCTGTCCCATCACCGGTAATGCCAGGGCTGCTCTCTGCAGGCTGTCCCATACCCGGGGAGGGTCCCTGTGCTCCCAAACACGTGGTCCCCGCTCAGTCCCAAGGCAGGACCTCAGCAGGGGTGGCTGGGGCTGAGCATCCCCCAGATGAGGCCTGGCACCAGGGAACCGTTCACAGGAGGGGGGGTACAGGCACATTTCTGGGCTCCCAACCCCCTGTGCTGTTCCACACCTCTGCTCTGGCAACCCCCCAAACAGTCCCACTTGCCTGGCAGTCCAACAGCACTCCTCTCCCCATTCTGCCAATGTTGTGGGGCAAGGGCAGGATGGCTCAGCCCACCCTGCCCCTGCTGGGACACCACCAGGGCAGGAAGGACATGTGACACACGTGCTTCACTCCCAGGTGTGTGGCCAGCAAGGGAACCAGATGCCAGAGCACATCCTCCCAGGCAGCCACAGCACAGCTGCTCCAGCACGACCGGCCATGGCAGTGCACAGGACACCGCAGTGTGACACGACCCTGTGAACGCTCACCTCACTGCAGCCCAGTGCAAACCCTGCAGAGCACCGGGACAGGGCCAGGCGCCAGCGCACAGCCCAGAACCTCAGCTGGGACAGGCCACAGCCACCCATCCCTGCAGGCGCCGTCGGCACAGGGGCTCTCGCCAGCCCAGCACTGCTCCTGTGCTTACTTACCCAGAGCCCGCAGAGGACCCCCAGCCAGGAGGGCAGGCTCAACACTGCCATGGGCATCCTTGGGGCACACGCTGCCAGTGCTGCCACGCTCTCGCCTTCGGAAGCGGCTCGTGAGGAGCTTCCAGAGTCCCCCCGTCTGCACGGGGTCGGTGTGCAGCCGGTCCCCGACCCTGGCCAGCTCCGGGTACAGCAGGTCCCGCTTGCTGGGGCAGGTGTGCAAGGAGCTGGCATCACCCTCGCTCTTGGTGCGGAGGCGCGTGGGGCGCAGGAGCCCCCCGGACTCGGAGCGCCGCAGCTCGTGGCCCCGGCGCAGGCGGAAACTGAAGCTTTTCCGCAGGGAGCTGAAGTTCTTCCTGGGGCTGGAGCCGCTCCAGCCGCTGCCCCCGAAGATGTTCCAGCGGCGGCTGCCCCACAGGGAGCCCCCCCGGAGGAAGCCGGGGCTCTCGGCGGGGTGCGGCGGCCGGGTGCCGGGCAGGAAGGTCATGCTGCTGGGGCGCGGGCGCTGCGCCTCGTCGGGGCCGTCGCCCTCCGCCTCGGGGCTGTGCCTGCGGGGCGAGCGCAGCCGGAGCAGCTCCAGGAGGCGGCCGCGGGCGCGGGCGGGGGGCGGCGGCGGCAGCAGCGCCCCGGGCAGCCCGTTCCCCGCCGCGCAGAAGCTCTTGGGCCGCCGGCGCTGCTGCTGCGCGGCGCCGAGCGCGGCCTGGACGGCGGGGACGCCCTGCAAGTCCAGCGACTCGCAGACGCTGACGGCGCGGCGGGGGCTCGGCCGCGGGGCGCCCCGGCCCGGCCCGGCCCAGCGCCAGCCCTCGGCCATGGTCAGCGGCGGGGCAGCCCCATGGCCCCGCCGCTCTCCGCCGCCGGCGCGGGGCTCCCACGGCGCACCCGCATG
>JAWWEY010000115.1:214193-237468 GCA_035582745.1 Loriotus luctuosus
CACACACAGGACATTGCTGTGCCCAGCACACACACAGGACATTGCCGTGCCCAGCACACACAGGACATTGCCATGCCCAGCACGCACAGGACATTGCTGTGCCCACAAGCAGAGCTCCCAGCCAGCCCAGCAGCAGAGGGAGCCTGGGCTCCCAGCCAGGCCTGTGCTGACCTGACACACCACCTGCCCTCCCACCTTTGGCTCTGCACACGTGGCATCACAGACACCAACAACACAAGAATTTTGGAAGAGCCATCCCAAGCAAAAGGTAGGACTGGAGGGATAGCAAGCTCCACAGAAAGGGGAGCAGCACAGAATCCCAAAGGGGCGCTCCCAACAGTGCTTCCCCAAGCTCTCCAAGACGCCTCCTCCCTCCCTGGGAAACATGCAAAACAATTAAAGCCACGGAAAGATCCCATCCTTCTGCCCTGCTCCCAAAGGCACCTGCTCAGGAACAACAGAGCAGCCAAAGGAAGTATTTTCAAAACAAAAGCAAAAAAGCTGCTGAGGCTGACAACAACACAGCCTGAGCACCCCAACAAACACCGTGTTACTGCTGCTCCCACCTCGTCGTGCTCTGAGGCGAGCACGGTGACTAACAGCATCTGCACACACAGGCACAGATTGTTTAGCAGGAAATAACAAGAGCCAGCTGTGAGAACAGTGTCAGTAACAGCCCTGTATCCCACCTGCAGCAGGGGCATTGCACTGCTCCAGCCTCCAACAACCTTCCCCAGCTCCCTCATGGTGGACAGCCCCAGACCCACATGGAACTTTGATGCTTACAAGGAATGGACGTAGAGAAGGCAATATCAACCTTGGGATGTTAAAGAAGCAGATGTCACCTGGCACGTAAAACTCACCTTCACAACAAACACTTAGACAAGACTATCCATTTCAATGAAGCCGCTCATACCTCAGGCGCTGCCCCCAGGTCCTGGAGAAAGCCAGAGGCAGCCCCAGCCTGAGGGATGCTGAGCCACAGACCTGCTCCAGGCTGACCAAGGGTTTGGTGTCTCCTGCTCCTGCTCTCACTTTGGCACGAGGGTCCCGGCTCTGACCCCTGGAGCAGCCCCTGCTGGAAGCAGCCTCCCCACGCCAACCATCTCCATCAGTGCTGCCCTTTACAGACCCCAGTGGCCCGAAGAGCCTACCTGTGTCTAACTCAGGCACTCCAGGTTCGTCCCCGAGGCCTCTGCACAGGGGCCAACCACCACCCACAGCGAGCAGAAACCCCAGGAACCAAAAGCCACAAGCCACAGCCAGAAGGTGGGGCGGAAGGTGCAGGTCCTGCACCTGCTCCTCTGCTCCCAGCACGCCCCGAGGCTCCCCTGCTGCAGCCACAGATGCCTCAGCCTGCAGGCTCATCCTGCCAGCTGGGAATGGCTGCCACCAACCACTCCAGGGCCCCAGGAGGGACCAGTCCCTGTGTCACTGCCCAGCTCACAGCCCCGGCCTCAGCAACCCTCACCTTGTGGCTCCCACCAACACTGGGGCTCAGCAGGGTCCGAGGGGTCCCAGCAGGGCTCGAGGGGTCCCAGCAGGGTCCAAGGGGTCCCAGCAGGGACTGAGGGGTCCCAGCAGGGTCCGAGGGGTCCCAGCAGGGTCCGAGGGGTCCCAGCAGGGCTCGAGGGGTCCCAGCAGGGTCCAAGGGGTCCCAGCAGGGCTCGAGGGGTCCCAGCAGGGCTCGAGGGGTCCCAGCTGCCTGACCAAGCCCCAGTGGAATCCGAGGGGTCCCAGCTGCCTGAGTCACAGTGAGTCCCTGCCTGATGTGACCGCAGAGAGCAACAAGGGAGACCTCAAATCCCCCAGCACCAAAACCAACTTCCCATGTGGTCGGGGCAGAAGGGGATGGCTTTGAGTGCCTCACACCACCTGGGATTTGGCAGGGAGAACCATTCTTGATGATTTCTCCAGGATCCAGCACAGACACTGAATGCTCACAAGAGAGGATGGATCCCCAGGAATCCCCCCAGACCTGCCTCAGCCCAGTTTGTATTCACGACTACACACTGAGGGCCCCAGTTCTTGGGCCACTTCATACATCTCATGTTGACCATTGACTCTTCCAGTTTCTTCCTGAGGTCACTCTGGACTAACCCAAACACCATAAAGAAGCCTCAAGGTATTATTTAATCACTAACACCTTTCAGTAATCCCACTGCTCGGGAACTGTTCTCAATGTCATGGAAAGCAGATTCCATCAAACTACGTCACCCAGCACCCACTTCCCTCCTCTAATTCCCCACTAATTCGGATTATGTCAGGCACTCCACTGCTCTCTCAGGAATCAGTATCAGCCTAACTGTATCCTGAATACCTGAGTCATCCACGGATTCTGCTGAAGGCTGGCAGAGCACTAGCCCACTCCAACCTCACTCATCTTCTCACAGCCAGCTCTGGGTGCCAGCTGCCCAAAGCTGGGACTCTGAGAACACCTGGCTCTGGCAGTTGCTGCTTGGAACTGAACAACCATTCCAGAGAAAGGATTCCACCTCTCCAAGCAGGGATGGAGATGCTCACACGGCACAGCTCCCCACAGCCCGTGTTTCAGACAGTACAAACGTCACAGCTAAAAACATCCCTGTTCCCAAGAAACCCCCCAGTTGCCAACAGGCACTGACCAGCTGGATGCCAATGGCCACTTGTCCCACCTCTTTAGCTCACTGCCACTCTTGGTCTGTGCTCTGTAACACCAACTCTTCCTCTGTTTAGGACCAACTCTGTGCCAGTCCTGCTGTTCGGATGCGCCACCCGCTCCATGTGCCAGGCTGGTTGTTGGCACAGCCTCCCTCATTAATGGGGCTTTATGTGATTTGGGCACAAACATGACATTCTTTGGAATTGCTGCATTTGCTGTTCGTGTTCTCTCAAGTCCTGAGGCTCTTTACTGGTTTTTTGGCTTTAGTGACACCAACCTCCAAAACCAAGTGGCAAGGGGTGAGTTTTACCCAAACACCCTGCCCAGGAACAGCCTCACTGCTCCAGATTTACAGGGCATTATGGGGGCTGTGAGGGACAGGGAACATCCTTCCCCACCTGCAGGCAGTCTGGTACTGGGAAAGGGCTGGGATGGCTCCCAAGAGATGACCTTGGTGGAGATGAAACACCCTGGGGCTGCCCAGGGCTGGCACAGACCGGTACCACTGGTGACACCACATCACCAGCACCAGTAACTCCAGCGCTCACTGTGTGCTGATGCCCACCTCAAAATCCACAGCACAACTGGGGCACTGTGCAGTGCCTGCAGCAAGTCCTGGGCAAGGCTGTGGGGCTCACACCTCCACCAGGCTCTCTAGATGCAGCTGGCTCTGTGCTGGGGAGAAGGTGGGCTTGGACAACACTGACACATCAAGCCTAGAGGAAAGGCTTTAAGGAAGCAAGTGCAGCCACTAGGGTAGGAGGGTTGCCAGGGAGCATGGCATGCACCCCAGCACCACAGTGTGCACCCCAGGGCCACAGTGTGCACCCCAGCACCATGGTATGCACCCCAGCACCATGGCATGCACCCCAGCACCACGGTGTGCACCCCAGGGCCACAGCATCCCTCCCTGGAGAACTCTGCTTTGGGAGGACGTGGCTGCAAAGCTGTGCCACGCTGTGCTGCTGGAAGCAAACAGGAGACCTGCCCTGGCAGGTCTGCAGAGCTCTGCCATGCTGTGCTGCTGGAAGATCAGCAAACAGGGGACCTGCCCTGGCCACAGGCACACGGGGGACGGGCAGCTGGCTGGGCAGAGCCTGGCAGAAGGGACAGAGCCAGCAGTGCTCACACCAAGGCTCAGCTCAAGGGAGCTCTGCCTGCTGGCCAGGTTACACAGCTCACAGGCAGCGCTGCCCCAGCCTGCAGCCCTGGAACTACAGGGGAGGAAGGTGCAGAGCAACTATGGGGTGTGTGACAGGCACAGGGAGAACAATATAAAGCAAGGAAACCCCAGTAGCTCCAAGCATTACTCAAGGTGGTAGAAACAAAGAGAACAAGTGGCAAAAGGACCTTAAAATCCCAAATGCCCGGCTGCCACAACAGCAGGTGACTGATAAGAAGTGGAATCATCAGAAACAAACAGTTCTGATTTTACATCTGGAAAAGTAAGCTGCAAGTTCTCACCACTCAGATGAAATCCTGGGGTTATTCTCAACAACTCTATGGAAACACTTCCCAGAGAAGGTGGGACTGCCCCATTCCTGGAAGTGTTCAAGACCAGGTTAGATGGGGCTTGGAGCAACCTGGTCTAGTGGAAGGGGGGTGTAACTGGATGGGCTTTAAGATCCCTCCAAACCCAAACTATTCCATGATTCCATGATTCTGTGAACATCAGTTCATTGCTCAGCAGCAATCAAAGAGCAAAGAGGGAGCCAGCCATCACTAGGTAAAGAATGGAGAACAAGAGAGGGAATATCCCAACACTCTTGTCCTGACCCACAGCCCTCACCGGGTACCAAGAGGGGCAGGAGGTGACTGACAGGACAGGAACAGTGACTGTATGGGGAGCCCGGGAAGGAAGAAGGCAGAGGGGGAATGAAGTTTTCCTTGCCAGGAGAAGAAAGGAAGAGGCCACTAGGGAACAATTTGTTCACTGTTTCTTCCGAAGCAGGAACTTGGGGACATCACATCCAATTAAGCAGGTCCAAAGCAGGAGATTTTTTCACATAAAGCATCACTGTGAAATGTCTCATCAGGGCTGCGGCGGCGCTCAGCGAACACGCGCTCAAAGGACGCTCGGCCAAACCCAAGGACAAAAGCTCCATGCGAGGCTGCAGGGACACAAGAGGCGGCTTTGGGCTCGGCAGTGGCTTCCTGGGAGCAGGAAAGCACAGCCCACGCTCAGCAGGGCAGCAGCTCGGGCTGGGCAGGGGCAGAGGAGCCCCTGGAGCCCCCTGGCAGCAGCAGAGAGGGCCCCCCTGCCCCCATGCACACCCTGAGCCCCAGCAGTGCCACGGCTGGGGCTGTCACACCGTCCCCACAGCCGGGCCCAGGCTGCCAAACCCACATTCCCACTGACATTTTCCATGCTCGCTCGCTGCATCAGGATGGTATTTATAGAAGTTTCAGCAAAAGCAATTCAGACACTTCCCAAAAGCAGGCTGGGGAAAAACACGGCAGCTTGGCCAAAGCTGTACATTTTTCCAGCTTTGAGCGAGGGATTGAAGGGCTGATCAACCTCCCAGCTCCAGGCTGGAGCACAGCACTCTAGACTTTGATCTGCCAAGCCACACTGGGCTCTGCTTGGGGCCCAGCAAGTGTTTCCTGCATCTCCAGTCCCAGCATTTCTCAGATGAAATCCTGGGGTTATTCTCAACAACTGTATGAAAACATTTCCCAGAGAAGCTGTGGCTAGCCCACCCACCCCTGGAAGTATTCAAGACCAGGTTGGATGAGGCTTGGAGCAGCCTGCTCTAGTGGAAGGTGTCGCTGCTCATGGCAGGGGGCAGGACAAGTTCTAAGGTTCTGGGTTCTGTGACCACGGAGACTGTGGGATTTCCCTCCAAGGCATTACCTGAGAGAGGGAAGCAGGAGAGATGCCAAGGCCGCTCAGCCAGATAAGAGTCTGGGGACCTGGGAGAGGCGGGCTGCACAGCCCAGTTCCCCAGCCTCCCAAGAATGGATGTGCTCTGCAGAGCCCAGTTTCCCTGGGCAGCTCTGCAGGGAGAGGCCCTGCTGAGCCCCACCAGCCCCATGTCTCGCTGGCACCACCACCCTGTGCAGGAGGGTGCCGGAATTAAAGTGGGTCCCGTCACAGCTCTTGCTCCTCCTCCTCTCGAGCTGAACCCCAGCCATCTGCGGTTTACAGCTCCAGATCTGATCCAGCACCCTCGGCTCTCCCACAGCATGCAGAGAAATCAGCACTTGCAGTGCCCGAGTCACCCAACCTACTTGTCACTCCTACTTCAGCCTGAGACCGCTGCCGATGACGAGAGCCTGGGGGAGCAGGCTCAGGTGATGTCACCTCCACCCCTGACACCGCATTAGCCAACTCCCCCGCTCCCGGATCCCACCGTTTCCATAGAGGACAGCCCACTCGGCTGGCACAGAACCACCGTACCACTGCTCCCTGCACCTGAGGAGGCTCTGCCAGGCTCCCTGGGGCAAGGCAGGGCTCCCGGACACCCTTCTGCAGGCCAGGACCCAGACTGCCGTGTAAGGGCAGCTGTGCGCCTCCCCTCGCAGAGAGACACAATCGTGGGAGCAAACGAGGACCTGCAGCTCCCAAGGACCAGAGAGCTGCCACCTCAGCCTCACATCTTAATCACAAGATCGTTCCATTTCCATGGAAACGGCAGAATTAGAGACTTCGATGGAACGACAATTACCAGCATTGGGAATTTAACTGTTAAACCTGTCACACTCCATCCCCAGCGCCAGGAGAGGAGATGGCACTGACCCACACCACTGCCCTGCACCTGGCCCCAGCAGCATGGCCAGCCACGCTCGGCTGTTTGTTCCTGCCTCTCGCAGCAGCCACTGGGGTTCCAGAGAGCCTCCCACGGCAGCACATCAGGGATGGAAGCTCACAGGGGCTCAGCCTAGTGCTGCCTTGTCCATCAGCAGCTGCTCCTGGAGCACACACAGGGATCCTGCTGACCAAGGCTTCCCCACGCCTCAGCACCAGGAAGGGCTTCATGTGCTGTGAGTCACTCAGGGAGCTACGGGAGGGCTCCAGGCACTGCGGGAGCCCAGTGCCTCCCAGGGCAGGCCCTGCCCCTGACACAGCAGAGCCCCGCAGTGGCTCTGGTCAGCCGAGGACAGCGTGGAGCCGAGGTGCTAATTACCATCACTGGTACCACCCCACTCTCAACACTCCACTGTGCAGCCACGAGCCTTTCCTGAAAGCAAAGCTGGGAAGGACCTGGCAGCACACCACAGAACTCCCCAGACTCATATCTTGAGTTTGCAAACACCACAATGTAAACTGCAACCCTGGGAGCAGCAGCAAAGCTGCTGAGGCAGATCAGGGGAGTTCCCTGTGCTCAGGAAGCCCTCAGCTAACATAGACACATCTCCCAGAAGAGCAGAGAAGAGCTGCCCCTGCGTCTTCTGTCCAGACAGGGTTCCACTTAGAGAGGTCACTGCCCAAAATCCCCTACACGTGCTCCATGCCTTGGCACCACTGTGGTCAGCAGGACCATTAGCTGATGGGCCCAGGCCTCCCCTGGCTGTTATGCCCAATCCAAGGACTGAAATTGCTCAGCCCAGCTCTGATCATGTAGCACCACGCAGACCAACAGTCCAACAGTGGGCAATGTGCTGTGGAGAGGAGTTTTCCATGGCACGTGCATTCCACTGCCCTGCCCGTGCCTGGAAGACAATGGACACCTGGCCATGAGCAATACTCCTGCCATGATTACAGCACACTCCCAAAGCCCTTCCTGCAGGTCTGCATGCTGATGTTCAACCTCAAGGAAAGCAACTTCCCACCCACAGAAAATCCCAACCCAGCTCCAAGAGCCCAGACCTGGGCAGCTGGAGGGATGTCATCTTCTATGCCAGAGTCTGTGGGACACAGCAAGTGCCTGCTCCATCAGGAGCTCGTGAGGAGCCATCCCCACCCTCAGACTGGCAAGGCTCCAGGGCTGAAAGTACTTCTGCAGCTGCTCTCCCATGAAAGCAGGGTGTGCTCCAGGCCAGACTCTCCTCCAGCCTCTGCACAGAACCTCCCAGAGCACAGCTGCACATGCTGCCTGCGCAGACAGGAACCAGCAGGGTTGAGCCACTGTGTCCTCTGATCCATCCTGAGCCTGTGGCACCCTGAACCCTGCAGTCACCCACCACCGAGCCCCTGAAGCTGCAGTCACCCACCCCTGAGCACCCTGAGCCTGCAGTCACCCACCCCTGAGCACCCTGAAGCTGCAGTCACCCACTGAGCACCCTGAGCCCTGCAGTCACCCACTGAGCACCCTGAGCCTGCAGTCACCCACTCCAGTTCCTCGTGTCACACAGGCAGCCCTGTCACTGCTCCGTGTCACACGTGGCACCGGGGAGGTGCTGTGGAGGGGACAGGCTGCAGGACACCCGGCAGGACCCCAGGGAGCCAGGCTCCTCCCTGCCCGTGCTGGGACCCCCGTCTCCCGCCGGAGCCGCGGCCGTCCCTGCCAGCCCTGTGACTCAGGTGCGGAGCCAGCGGCACAGCAGAGGCTGTGCTGAGTCACAGCGTGGCCGTGACTCACCCTGGCCGCGCTGGGCCGGCACATGCAGCCACAGCAGCAGCTCCAGCTGCAGCATTGCTCACACGCTGCTGCTGCTGCTGCTGCTCCCCGAGGGCAGAGCACAGAGCGGGCAGTGCCATGGGCAGGGGTCTCCCGGTGCTGCCCCAAGGATGCTGAGCAGGGATGCCCTGCCTGTCCCAGACACGCGGGTGGCCCTGCTGTGGGGGCCCTCATGGCTGTGCACCAGGGAGCCCTCAGGCTGCCCACGGCTGCCACTGCCCTGCTGGCTGTGACGCCCAGCCTCGGGCTCACCCCGTGCCCCACACACCCACCCACTCGCCAGCCTCAGCATCCCCTGCCCCGGGCACGGGGCAGCCCAAGGGCCAGGCTGTGCCAGAAGCACAGCTTGTCACGGACTCACACAACCACCGAGGTTGGAAAAACCCTCAGAGACCATCGAGAGCAACTGTTCCCCCAGCACTGCCAAGGCCACCACCACACTCCCAAGTGCTGCATGCACATGGCCAGGGCACAGGGACTGAGGGGACCAGACCTGCCCTGTCCCTCTGACCACTGCACCCTCCTCACCTGGAGAAAGCTGCTTAGCACCTACTTCCATAATAAAGTAACCCAGATCCTCAGTAAAACTGCTCTTGTTTTACTGTGCCACCTAAATCTGGCACTAAATGTGGCCTCTGGGACCAGCAGAAGTAGCTCAAGGAGAGGAAGGGACGCTGCACTAGGGCCAGCGCTGTGAGGAGCCCACCAGACACAGCCATGGGCACAGAGGGAGCCAGGGACAATGGGGGAGCAGCAGCAGGACCCTGGAGACACCTGGGGAGGAAAGCAGGGCAACCTGGGTGTTCCCAGAGCAGCTGTGCCTGAACCATCCCTGGAAGAGCCCAAGACCAGGCTGGACACAGCTTGGAGCAACCCGGTCTAGTGGGAAGAGTCCCTGACCATGGCAAGGGGGTTGAATGGAAGGGGATATAAGGTCCCTCCCAACCTAAACCATTCCAGGATTCTAAGCTCCAGTTCAGGGCTTTCACTGTGGTTTGTGTTTTTACACTTCCATAATAATTGATCAGACAGTCCAAATGCCAACACTTCATAAAAACACCAGGACAACAACTAGGCTGAAATTCCTGAAGCCTCCTGGAGGCAAGTGACACCCAAACTGCCCAAAAAAGGGTAAAAAGTAGGAAGAAAGAGGAGGAAACAGATGTCAATAAGATCTGGGACGCAGGAAGCACCAGAAAGGGTGTAGGAAGCTGAAGGCTCCAGGAAAAGGAGTCTGTAACAATGCTGAGAGCAGCAGGAAGCGGCTGTGTGAGCGCAGAGCTGCACGGGAGGCACGGCTGCTCCCCAGAGCAGGGCAGGGACAGGCCTCTGCTGGGCCTCACACCACAGGCAAGAGCAAACACCGGCACATGGAGAATGGCAAAACCAACAGCAGAAACAATTTAAAGATGGCATCAAAAAACATAACTTTAAATTAAAGTCACAAACAACCTGAATACAACGGTGAAAGGAAGAGCGAGGAAGAGTGAGCTCACACTCCTGTTCATGCGAGTTTTTAATAAACACTGAAATAGCAGAGATATTCAGGAAAGGCTGGAAGAGAGCAAAGTGACCTCATACCCCCAGCAGCCCCTTCTGACACCACAGCCTGTGGGAAGGGAACCCCCAACCTCCCTTGCCATCCCAGTGACCCCAGTCCCCAGGAAGGGAACCCCCAAACCTCCCTTGCTGTCCCAGTGACTCCAGTCCCCAGGAAGGGAACCCCCAACCTCCCTTGCCATCCCAGTCACCCCAGTCCCCAGGAAGGGAACCCCCCAGCCTCCCTTGCCATCCCAGTCACCCCAGTCCCCAGGAAGGGAACCCCCAAACCTCCCTAGCTGTCCCGGTGACCCCAGTCCCCAGGAAGGGGAACCCTCCCCAATGCCCCAGTGACACCAGTCTCTGGGAAGGGGATGCAGTCCATGGAACTGCATGTTCTCAGACACAAAATTCACGTAACAGCTGAGAGCACTCCTCCAGGTGCTGCTGTTCAGGGTTTGACTGGACAGTCTTGAAGGTCCTTGCAGCCCAAAGAGATCCATGGTTCCATGACACAAGTAACTCCACACGTTTTCGTGATCATGTAACCCATCCCCATACAACACTCCCTCTACAAACCATCACTTTGCAAAGTCATTTACAATACACACAGCAGGACCAGGCTCAGAAGAGCCAGAGATCCAGGTCAACAGGTAAGAGGACTCCTGGAGCCTTACCAGTACTGTTGGGAAGCTGCAGACAACTGGGCAAACACTTTTACCATGCCAGCCCTAAGAGAGGTGAAATGGCAAATGCCAGGAATGCCAGGACACTCAGATCCCCCGGCCCCAAAGCACAGACCACGTCCTTTTGGGGCTGTTTCCAATTCTGCAGAAATGACTGGGAGAGCAGGAACCACCAGCGTGGATCCACACCAGCCCATCAGGAAGCAGCAGATGGACATGCTGGACAACAGAGCTCTAATACATCCAGGCCACACGTGACCTTTACAGCTCCTCCCAGCCCAAACCCCGGGATCTCATAAAAAACAGCAGCCAGCTGAGGAAGGAACTGGGTTTACAGTTCATCCAACTGTGGCTGGGTCAAGTGGGAGCACACTGCCTGTAATCTGATGATTCTCATTTTAAGAACACTGGATAAGGAAGAGCCATAAAAATTCTTTGAAGACCACACAAAATGAACTCATGAAGAGACTTCTAATGAGAGTTATGCAATTTACTTCCCAAAAAGAACATCAAGAGACAATTGATGATGAAGTAACAGTAAACTTCTCAGGGAACAATGTTCAGGTAACAAAGTTTTATTATCTAAAGAAACAAGTGAGAAAATGAACTTTAAAGCAGATGAATGTAAATTGGGAATTAAACGGGAACTATCATCAGCTGGAGGAATTAATGACTGGAACAACTGACTGAAGAAGCAGTGGTTGGGCTCCCTTCAGTTGCTGCCCCAGGAGGGTGTGAAGACCTCCAGGAATGGGGATCCAAGACCTTTCCAAAGGAAAAGTACTTCCCAACCTGGATGGCAAAGGTGTCAAACTGAACAGGGCGATGGCAGCACCATCTATCAGTTCATGATATATGGCCAGTAACAGAACAGACACTCCAGTATCAAAGTTTGTGTTTAAATCAAACCCCACAGAGCCTGCAAACCACCTGGCTAAGCCCAACACACATTTAGGCATTTTCTCCTCCAAGAGGAGCATCTCGGTCTCCTCCCTCACCTCTCGCCACCAGAGCTCCCCAAACGCCTTGTGCAATCCCCTCCCCAAAAATCCCCTCCCAGACCTGCACAGGGGCTGGGCATCTCCTCCCATGCCCATTTCTCACTCGTACCAGGCCTCGTGAGTCATTTTGTCCCCGATTTTCTCTTTGAGTCTCCCCAGTTCAATTTCCAGGTTCACCAGAGCACCCTTCAGCTGCCCCTCTGAGGGAAGCTGATGGCAGGAGCAGGGCAGGAAAGACTTCCCACAAGTTCTTACAGTCTGTGGCAGGAAGGACAGCAAAACCTGCAAAAACTGCAGAGACTCCACCAAGGCAAGTATTGCCCAGACAGGCTGTGGACTCCCCACCTCTGGAAGTGCTCCAGGCCAGGCTGAAGGGACTTGGAGCAACCTGCTCTAGTGGACAGTGGTCTTGGCCAGGGCAGGGGGTGGAACTGGATGAGCTTTAAGGTCCCTTTCAACCCAAACCATGCTGGAATTCTAGGGTTACCAGACTCCATAGGCAAGATCTTATTGGAAGCAAATCCACAAGGAAAAAGAAAAAACAAGAAAGGATTACAAAAAGCTGTTGTGCCCCTGAAGCAGCAGTGATGGCACACACAGAAATCATCCCAGTGCAGAAGAAACCAGTGTGGTAGGAGATCAACTTGGCTCACCCAAGCTCCATACCGGGCTTGGCATGGGAAGGCATGCACAGGGAAACTGGAAATTAGGTCAGATTAATAAGGATAAATATAAAGGAGTGGCAGCAGCACCCTAGTCTGAGCCCAGAGCAGCCACACAAGGAGTGAGAGGTGACCAGTGACAAGCAGCAAAAACTGGAGGCAAATCCCAGGCACATCAGGGACCAACACAAGCACACAGGAAAGCCTGGCCTGCTCCCCAGGAGAGAGAGGACACTGAGGAATGACGCTGAGGACAGGGGAGGTTTAAGCCTCTTTGTGTAAGTTTCCACGACTAAGAGCAAAGAGGAGGCCAGCATAGGCAGACCCAAATAACTCACCAAAACCTCCAGTAAAAAATGCAATTTCAGATGTTTTACATGGGCAGATGGCGACAGACCAAGGGGTGATAGTTGTAAACTACAAGAGAAGATTTAGATTAGATACTAGGATTAAATTCTTCCCTGTGGGGGTGGTGAGGCCCTGGCACGGGGTGCCCAGAGCAGTTGTGGCTGCTCCATCCCTGGCAGTGCCCAAGGCCAGGCTGGATGGGGCTTGGACCACCCTAGGGCAGTGGAAGGTGCCCCAGCCTGTACTGGTACAGCTGATTGGCCTGAACCAGGTGCAGGACCTTGCCCCTGACCTTGCTGCACTTTATGGTGATCCCATGGGCCCACTCCTCTGTCAGTGTCCCTCTGGATGCCATCCCTGTCCTCCAGCCTCTCACCCACACCCCTCGGCTTGGTGTCCCCTGGGAACACACCGAGGGTGCACCCAGTGCCACTCTCCGGGTCATTAATAAAGACATTAACCACTACTGGTCCCAGTACAGACCTGGACAGTGCCCATTACTGCTTTCCATCTGGCCACTGACCATAACCCTTTGGACATGGCCATCTGTGCAATTCCTCAGCCACCCAGCAGTCCACCCACCAAACCCACCTCTCTCTGAATTCTCCCCAGTCTCCTGGGAAAGTGTCTGATGTCACTGACACGCCTTCATTTCCCTGGAGGACAGACATCCCCACCTCGGGATCTCCCACTGCCCTTTCCTGTCTCACCAGGGGACTGCACAAGGTTGTTCCTGCCTCACCTGCAGATTCTGGGCTCTTCTGGACCCTGAGGCTCCTCTCTCAGGAACCAAACTGGCCACAACACCTTGTCCTCATTGACCCCAGCAATCCTTTTATCCTCTTTGCTCTCCTCCTGGTTCTCTACAGCTTCTTTCCCCAGCCTCAGACAGACCATGCTCACTCTCCACCTCCAGTGATGCTGTTTTTTGGGTGTCTCACATGGCTCTGCCCATAGCACCTTCCCTTCTCCTTCCACGCTTCCTCCAGCCAGCCTTTAATTTAACACCATCCCTCAGCTCTGTGTGATGATTCATAGTTCTGCTTTTCTATTCCTGGACTGTCTCCTGTCCAAAATGAAGTCTCAGCTTCTTTTCCCCTCCAGCATTCCAAGTGTGCACCCACAAGCCCAAGGTCCACATGATTAAAGAGAGCTGCTGCTAATCCCAGCTTTGTCCCACTCCCCCAAGCCCTTGCTGCACAGGGACCAGGGACGTCACTCAGACCCTGTCTGGGGCTTGAGGACATGACTCAGACAGTCAGAGTTCATGGATTCTCCTTTTCCTCTCCTCACTTCTTATCACACAAGCTCCAGTCCCTGAACCCTCCTAGTCCCCAGGCCACGCAGCCAAAGGCTCACAGTGTCCCCTCTGCAATGACCACTACTGCTTCTTTCCCCAAAAAGTGCCTACAACCCATAAAACCCTGCCTCATCCCTATTCAGCCACAGCACTGCTGCTGCTGGAATTATTTCCCTAGCCTCCCTCTCCAGCTCCCTCTGCATCCCCCTCCGGGCCCTCCTCTTCTGTCACGTCGAGCGCGAGCTGCGTGCCTCCCCCCTCCCAAACGCCTCACTCCACAACAACCATCCTGCCTCCACTGTCTCCCTCCCAAACCCTGGCACAAGCTCCACTTCCCAGATGCTGAATTACAGCAAACACCTCCCTGCTTCCTCCTGTCTGTGCTTCATGCTGGAAAAGCTCTAGGTAAACCACCTGAAATGACTTTATTCTCCTCTTTTAAAGAGCTCCTCGAAGCTCCCCCAAGCTCTGTGCCCACCAGGAACACCCAAATGACCCCAGCTGAGGTGGATGACCTGGGAGCTCCATGTCCTGACACAGCCCCCCTACACGCTCATCAGCACCTGTCTCTCACTTTTGAATCAGCTCCAAGCCCTCCACGGCAAAGTTGGCTCTGTCCTGTGCTCCCTACACAGGACTGGACCAGGTGAGGCTCCAAGGGTCACTGCAGTGAAAAACCAGGGCCAGGAGCAGCTTCTCCCACTGCACCACCCTTGAGCAGAAGGACCATGGTGCCACCAGCCCTGCAGCACCCCCCTCCCACCAGGAGCAGCACTGGCCTCGGCCACCCCTGCCATGAACAGGAACATTCCCCTATGCCAGGGTGCTCCAAGCCCTGTCCAGCCTGGCCTTGGGCACTGCCAGGGATGGGACAGCCGTAACTGTTGTAAGCAACCTGTGCCAGGGCCTCCCCACTCTAACAGGGAAAAATTTCTGCCCAATATCCCATCTAACCCTGCCTCTGTGCATGGGAAGCCGAATTCCCCCTTGTCTTGTCACTCAAGTCCCCTGTTCAAAGGAAGGCCAGACCCCCTCTCCCTACCACAGGACTCACTGCTGGGGTAAATACCCAAAGCTGCCCAAAACCAGGAGCCAGCGAGCACTGAGCCCGCTGCAGGAGCCAGGGCCAGCAGCCACGCTGGCCACACGGCAACCCAGAGCCAGCAGCAGCTCCCACCCTGCAGCAGCAGCAGGACAGCAGCTGGGAGCGTGGCACAGAGCCCCGAGGCTGCAGAGGATTTCATCACATAGATCACATGGCCAGAACCAGATCTCACACATGACCCCGGGCAGGAATTCCCCAGCACTCAGCCAGGGCTTACCGAGTGGGGATGCAGCCACACACCCTGGACAGATGCAAACTGCCCCTCCCTCTCGCATGCCACAAGCTCGGGTGCTCTGCTCTGCCTGGAAATCCATTTCCTAGGATTTGTGGGAACTCAGCAGCAGCAGGGCTTGGCTGTAATTGGACAGCAGGTCTGAAAGTCACTGAGGCAGGAGCGGTGAGCAGGCATACAACAGGTCTCACACAAACCTCCTTCCAGTCGGAAAGCAGCTAAAATTATCTTCATTTTTACCTCTCCCACCCCAGGAGATTTCTCACACTCACTACATCACTTCAGGAAATCCACCTGAATAGGCACCCACGGGATCTGTGCTCCCAGCGCTGCCCAGAGCTGCGGGAGGCAGCAGCAGTGAGAGGACAGGTGCCCCTTCCATGAAGGGCACTGCCAGCAGGAACACAACAGACACCCAACCCTGCAGCTGCTGCACGGAGAGATAACGACTTGCAGGAAGCCTTGGAGAACAATTTTAAAAAAGAATCCAATGCCAAAGCAGGAAGGTGGGATCACAAGGAGAAAAGGCTCCTCCTGACAGGGAGGGATGCAATAAGAGCATCATGGTACTGCCGAGATGCCCATCAAGTGGTGGAGCTCTGATCACAGGCTGGGGCAGCTCTCACATCCCTCAATTCCCAGCAGCCAGGCTTCTGTGCCAGCCCTTCAGCCCACAGCTGCTCCTCCAGACCATGTGGTGCTGCCCACTCCCCCACATCCACACCAGCCATGAGGAGACTTTAGCCCCAAGGCTGTACCCCACTGCCACAGGCACCACAACACCCAGCATTCCCCAGCATAGGACCATGCCATGTCAGCCCAGCTGGAAACACAGTTTGGGACCAGATCAGACATCATCTAGATCTAATCTGGCCACCCAAATTAAGCAAGCCCTATCACTAGCTCAGAACAACCAGCCTGGATGCAGCCATGCCTTACATTCCCATCTCAGTGAGACTCCAGAGGAGGTGAGAGCCCAGCAGCGCCCAGCACTGGAAGGGATCTGTGCAGAAAGCGGTGCTGCTCTGTCAGGAGCTTTGGGAAAGCTCCTGAAAGCGAATGGCAGCTGAATGATTCACAGTCACCTGCACAAAGCTGCCCCAGTCTCACTGCACCCACCAGGCACCCCCCGGCAGGGCCCAGCAGCTCCAGCCCCAGCAGAGCAGGACCACCCGAGGGCTCAGCCCAGAGCCAGGGCAGAGACAGCTCTGAGCACATGGCACTGCTGGCCCCATTCCGACAGGGGCCAGGGCAGCAGGGTATGGCTGACAGGGCAGCAGGGTATGGCTGACAGGGCCCAGGGCAGCAGGACATCACTGACAGGGGTCAGGGCAGGAGGACATCACTGACAGGGCCCAGGGCAGGAGGACATCACTGACAGGGCCCAGGGCAGCAGGACATCACTGACAGGGCCCAGGGCAGCAGGACATCACTGACAGGGCCAGGGCAGCAGGACATCACTGACAGGGCAGAGGGCAGCAGGACATCACTGACAGGGCCAGGGCAGCAGGGTATGGCTGACAGGGCAGAGGGCAGCAGGACATCACTGACAGGGCCAGGGCAGCAGGACATCACTGACAGGGGTCAGGGCAGGAGGACATCACTGACAGGGCAGAGGGCAGCAGGACATGGCTGCTTGGAGCAGTAGCCAGCACAGAGCACCCCCAAACTGGAAAAGGCTCTGTGCACGAGGCTGTGAAACTCGTGAGACATCGGGGGCTTATGCTGAGACAAGAGTTACATCAGGACTCCCCACAATGGCTGTGTTGGGAAGGCAGAGCCACCAGCACTGGCACCACACCGACCCACAGCGAGCACAGGGACAGCAGCCAGTGCCTGGCCAAGGACACAGAGCGTGTCCCTGGCACAGGTAGTAGCTGCCAGCTCCTCCCCAGCTGCTGCTGGAGCTGCTGGCACGGCCAGACTGGCACGGGGAGCTGTGCCACCACTGCCACCCAGCTCAGACCAGCACAAGCCAGGCCGGCTGCCTCCCCCAGCCCCGAGCGCACTGCCCCCTCCTCGTGCTCACAGCACCAGCAGCTGAGAGCTGACTGAACCAAACCAACACCGGCCTGGCCCCTGCCAGAGCAGCTCCTGATCACAGGGAGGGGTAGGAGGAGCTGCCAAGTGGGAAGAGCTGCACTGTCCCTGCCCGTAGCAACCACGCTTGTATTGGATCAAGGCAACTGAAACTGCAGCCACAGAGATTCCTAATTCTCTCCCAACCCCACCTCCAAATCCTGTTCTTCCCCTTCACATCCCAGTTTTCCTCTTTAGCCACAGTACTGAGTTTTTGCCCCCAGAGCACCAGGAACCTTCACCTCCCCCAGCACAGCGCCTGGAACTCCATCCTGCTCAGCTCCCAGCCAGCAGGACCATCCTCCAGCCTTCCTGCTACAGTTCCACCATCTCTCCCATCTCCTATCAATCAGGGCATCAAGGAATGGCCTTTTCTGATTCTCCATCTGTAAGCTCAGAAAGGTGTGAGCTGCACCTGGCAAAGATGCCTCCAGATGACTTGGGCGCACAAAACTCAGTAAAAACAGAGGATGTATTTGTTCAAGCGTGCTAAAGGCTCCTTCAGCTGTGCTTTGGCTCTTGCCCATCACTCCTGGAGGTCCAACGTCTCCCACTGCACCAGAATCTGCTCCAGGACTCCTTCCAGGCAGACCCTTTAGCTTGTGCTGCTCATGCCAGGCACTGGCACCACGAGATGCCGAGCAGGGCCAGCCCTGCCAGTGACCCCAGCCAGGCCAGGACTGGTGGAGGAGCCAGGGCTCTCCCTCGCCAGTAGGAAGGTAAGGCAGCCCAGGAAGCCTTTCCCAGTGCCCTTGGAGCCTCTCCTGGGAGCTGGCCCTGAGAGCACAGCACCCCTCACCCAAACACAGAGTGCAGGGCCAGAACAGGAGCTGCTCCGAGAGCTGGAGCCCCTCTGTCCCAGAGCCAGGCTGGGATGGGCACCTGGGATGTTCGTCTGGGATGTTCATCTGGGATGTTCATCTGGAGATGTTCACCTGGAGAAGAGGAGGCTCCAGGGAGACCTTAGAGCTCCTTCCAGGGCCTAAAGAGGCTCCAGAAGAACTGCAGAGGGACTTGGGATAAGGGACTGGAGTGACAGGACAAGGGGGAATGGCTTCTCACAAACGAGAAGGCAGGGTTAGATGGGATATTGGGAAGGCATTTTTCCTTGTGAGGAAGCCCTGGCACAGGCTGCCCACAGAAGCAGTGGCTGCCCCATCCCTGGAAGTGTTCAAGGCCAGACTGGATGGAGCTTGGGACAACCTGGTCTAGTGGAAGGTGTCCCTTCCATGGCAGGGGATGGAACAAGATGGTCTGTAACCCAAACCATTCTCTGGTTCTGTGATTTGCCAACCTCTCATTTTGTGCTCTTTCAACCACCTTTGCACTGAACTTCCAGCAAATCTGGAGACCCCAGTGTCAGAGTGGTCATTTCCTGCGTGCAGGGCTAATGCAGCACGAGCACCCAGCTGCCCAGAACGCCCAGCTCTGGCCCTGGAGCAGGGATGTGCCCATGGCTCCCCCCACGGCACCCCAGCACCATGGCCTGTGGTTTCCCAGCCCTGGGGAACTCACAGACATACACGAACAGGGCACTTTTCTGCAGAGGTCATGGAATTAGCAGGAAAAAGCTGGCTAAGCAGAATGCTCTCCTTCCCAAAGGGTGTAATTTACTCGAGGCTGATTCAGCAGAGCCAAGACATGGTGAGCCCTGAGTGCAGCCGGGCAGTGTGGGGCTCCCCCAGCAAGGAGGGTCCTCATCCTCCTCCAGGAGATCCTGCAGCAGTGGCAGCTCCTGCCTCAGTCTGCTCTGTGGATCAGCACATCAGGAGCCACTTTCAGAAGATGTTGGGAAAGGATGGAGCATGGAGCTGGAAGACTTGTGCTGGAACTGAACAGAATGATGAAGTTCAGCCAATGTAATTCATGAGAAACAGAGACAGCAAAGTGGTCTCAGTAACTGGTGCAAGTGGCTTTAAACAGGAAAATGCCCAAAGTATCAAAGCAGTCCTTTCTAAGAGGGAAATGCAGAAAATACCCAGGATGTTGGAGATGCCAGCTGGAAAAGTCACAGCAATTACTGACAGCAAGACAGGTTGTGATGGAATAAACTCCTGAGGCAGAGGCCCAGGTCTGTTCCTCCAACAAGCCTCAGCCAAAGGCCTTGTTTTTTAAGGCTAAAATCCTGGGATAGGCTATTTACACCAAGTGACCCAATGGCCCAGCCAACAGCCAGGCCCTGGAGCGGGGCAGAGCCAGCAGTGGGGGAGCCCCTGCCTGGCAGAGCAGATGTGGAGCTCATGGACACACAGGCTGCTCCCAGCCATCACAGACATTCTGCAGGGCTTCCCTCATCCCCAGCCTCTGCCAGAGCAGCAACAGCTGGAAACTGTAGAGGAGAGCTTGCCCAAACTAACCCTGCTTCTTCAACTGCAGAGAGGAACCCACACGGGTCTAGAGGCAGGGGGGAGAGGGGAGGAAGGACAATGAAGGTTAAATACATGTGCTCCAGGTAAAGTCGACTACAGAGAGATCCCTGGTGCTGCTCCCTGGACACCAAGTCCTCACCATGGCTCAAACCTTCTCCAAGCTTTCCCAGAGAGCTGAGCTTTAGGTGTGCTGCAAGGTAAGTGCACAACCACAAACGTCAGAAGAAAATTCTCATCATCTGGCAAAAGCTCTGTTGAGGGAATCTCACCTACTTCTTATCTCCCCTCTCCCTCCTGCCTTTACACCCCCAGAAAACCTCTGTGTAACCATCTCCTTGGTGCCACACCATGATCTTTGGCTATTCCACCTTGCTGGTGCTGTCTCTCCCAGCTGTCCATGGGTCTGTGCTGGCTCCTGCAGCCCCATGCTGCTGCAGCCTGTCCTGCATTCCCTCAGGTAACCCCCGCACCAGAGACATCGCTCGTGCTCCTCAAACCCACGCTCTGGTCACTGCTCCAAGTTCACTTCTAGGAAAGAAATTAGGCACTGCGCAATTACTGCTCTAATTACAAACTCTATTAACATGGTTCTGTCTGCAGCCTGTCCCAGTCACAACGTTGGAGGCCACGCTTACTGCGAGCAGGGCTGCACCAGCCCCAGGTTGGTATGGGTTTGCTTTATGCAGATATGAAATCTTTTATAGAACTCAGCAGCTTGCAGCAGTCTCCACAATTTGGCAAGGAAAGCAGCCTGGGATGAGGGAATCGCTTTTTGCAAGCCCCCTGAAAATCTGTCCAAATTTGGTGGTTAGAAACTACCAAAAGACTCCAGGTCCTGCCTGTGATGCAGCTGATGCTGGTGACCAGCCCAACCCGCCATCTCCCCAGCCCCAGTGCCCCTCAGCCCCCACCGCCTCCCAATAAAGCTCCAGCTCCAGGAGGAGACCAAAACAGAGCAGATTTCCCTTTCTTCCCACAGAGGCACGGCCGATGCCGACCCACGAGCAGGCACAGCTGGCTCTCACCCCATCGTGGGCTGCAAACTTCTCAAGAAAGGCTCGTTCCCCAAGCCTGGGGGCTGGCAGGGCTCTGGCTGCAGCACCCCCAGCACCCACCCCAGCCCCTCCCTGGCACAGCCGCACTGTCACTGACCCCTCCATCCCCCAGCTCTGCGCAGCTCTGCCAACGCCCCCACTGCTGGCACCCTTGTGGTGACACCCCTGCGGGGACACCGGTGGCCTGGCCCAGGGTGGGCAGCTTGGAGCTCCTGCCCCGCTGCAGCACAGTACTGCCTCCCACCTGTCCCCTTCAAAAATGAGGGAATTACCTACAGGGAAGGAATCTGGCAGGAGGACATGAGCAAGTCCTGCAAGACCCAGTGCTCAAGTTTTAGGAAATTGAATTTGGGGTTTCACTGGCAACTTCCATCATGGATTTTCAGACCACGAACCATTGTTCCAGTCACCAACTCTGATCTTCAGATCAGGAACATCAACAAACAAAATCCTCTTTCAGACATTTCTGTATCAAGCCCCAAACCTGCAGTTTAAAAGGAAATTCCATTCCAGACCAAGGCACTCCACGGAATGGTAACATCTCCAGCAAGGCTCTTCCAGCCATCAATTAACCCCTGTTAATTCACTCACACACACCTGGTAATGGGTCACAGGTAACTGTGTAAACACAGCACACGTTTCACCAGGATCAGGACTCATCCCAGTGCCTGGCAGGTATTAAGGGAATGCAGCCCAGGCAAGGAAATCTGTGGGATTCCTGCTACAAATGCACAGGGAAGGCTCAGAAGAGACAGGATGGGGCTGTGGCTTGAGCAGGCAAAGCCACTGAGGACATGCAGCCCCTGGCACCATCCATGCCACAGCGCTGGACACAGGTGAGCCCTGCGGACACAGGCGAGCAGGGCACCCCTCAGCCCTCATTCTGGGGGACACAGGTGTTTTGGGAAGCCCTGAGCACCTCCCAGCAGGCGGGCAGGAGGCTGGTGTGTGCGTTCACACCTTCCCAGCAGCAGAGGAGCCACGCAGCAGAGGAGTTGCTAAGAGACGCGCCTCCCACCCGCACCCAGCACCCGCTCCGGGGCCGGGGGCGCGGGACAGGACACACACCCAGCACTGGGGGGCTCTGCGTCCCTGCAGGGGGATAGGGGCACCGTGCCCGGGAGGGCTCTGCCCACAGGGTGACCCTGGCAGCACCCCGGGCACAGCCCCGCCGTGTCCCAGCTGGCAGCTCCTCTGTCCCACAGCGCAGGAACCTCACGCATGGTAAGATCATGTCACCAGTGACCTCGGGACTCCCACCACAGCTGTCATCAGAGGCACAAAGCAGGGAGAGCTGCAGGAGCCCCATGGGAACGGGCACAGCACAGTCCTTCCCCAGCAGGACTGGTGGGACTCCCACGTATCGGACAGAGCCACTGCCACGGCCTGTGCCAGCCTTGCACTGCCGCCCATCTCCATCCAGCCTGAGTCCCTTTGCTCTTCTCCTCCAATTCCACCAGCCCAGCAGCTTTCTGCGGCTGAAGACCTCCAGAGATGTGGAATGGCCCCTCCAGCCTCAGCGCAGGGTTTTACATCCTTCCTGTCTTAACCCCGCTGGGTGTCCTTTGTCCTTGCACCACGAGGCCAATAAAACAAATTCTGCTATTTACGTTCCCTCAACCCATGCAACCTTTCTTCCTACAGGCCTGACTCCTCTTACAGGCCATCTTCCTTTTCTCCTTTCCACAGAAACCCAAAAGGGCCACAGTGGGATGCAGGCCTCTGGAGAAGCACCCAGGCTGCTGCTCACATGCAGCATCACCAGCATGGTGGCCAGCACCCCAATAGTGGGGCCACCACTCCCCAAAAGCCCCTCCTGTGCCCCTGCAGTGACATTCCTGGCATGAGGCAGCAGGAACAGAGCTGAGCACACTGCCACCAAGCTGGGACAACAAAACCCAGAGCAGGGAAACAGTAGCAGCGACCTGGACCGGGGCTCCTCACACAGACCAACGGCACCCGCGGCCCTGCCTTCCCTGCTGCGGGGCAGCTGCAGGAACGGGAGGGCAGAGGGACCCTTGGGCTGGGGGGCTGCAGCAGCCTGCCGGCCCACGGTGGGCCTGAGCACAGCTCGATCAGCCTTCCCCTCCCCTCCCGCAGCCCCTCGCCCATCCCGGTCTGCAGCTCCATCCCAGCCCCCCTTCATCTCAGCCCATCGGCTGCACCACGGACTCTCACCCACGGCCGTTCCCCAGCTCCATCCCAGTCTGCCGGCTCCATCCCTGTCCCCCAATTCCATCGCAGCCCCTCGGCTCCATCCCTGTCCCCCAATTCCATCGCAGCCCCTCGGCTCCATCGCAGCCCCTCGGCTCCATCCCTTTCCCCCAATTCCATCCCAGCCCCAGCTCCATCGCAGCCCCTCGGCTCCATCGCAGCCCCCCAATTCCATCGCAGCCCCTCGGCTCCATCGCAGCCCCTCGGCTCCATCGCAGCCCCTCGGCTCCATTGCATTTCCTCAGCTCTGCAGTTGCTCGGCTCCATCCCTCCCCTCGCTGCCGGCTCCCGGGCTGCAGTGTTCTGCATTTCTAATGTTAACGGGCTCCGGCGGATCCGTTCCCGCCGAGGCCGAGTACAAGCCCCCCCGCCCGGTGCCGGACCAGCGCCCGCCCCCGCCCGCCGCTCCCGGCAGAGGCCGCGGGCGGAGTCCCCGGCCCGGCGCAGGCCCGGCCGCGACCACCCACGCTGCGGGGCCGAAGC
>JAWWEY010000115.1:243635-267567 GCA_035582745.1 Loriotus luctuosus
AGGGCAGGGCACGGGGCAGGGCACAGGGCAGGACAGGGCAGGGCAGGAGGGGCTGGGCATGGCAGGGCAGGGCAGGGCAGGGCAGAGCATGGCAGGGCATTCCCGCCGCCCGGACTGGCCACAGTTTAGAGCACCAGGCTTTCAGGAGAGCATCGAAAAGTGCAAGGCACTGAGAGCAGCCCTGGGCAGGGCAGCGGCAGCAGCAGCAGCAGCGCTCCCTCGTTCCTCCGCAGCAGAATTAAGGAGCACGATCTGCTTTTTCCTGGAAACTGAGGGTGGCTGCATGGCGCTGGGGAGGTACCTTCAGGGAAATATTAAACAGCTTCTTAATCAGGACTGGGAGGATGGAAAAGTCTCACTCTCTGGGAGCTGAAGCCAGACAAATCCACAGTGACGAGCAGACAGCGGATTTATCAGGGAGGGGATGAACCGCTGGATAAACCCTCAAATCTGGGCAGACACAGCCCCTCCAGCAGCGGATCCGGGCTCATGCCAGCGTCGGGAAGGGATAAATCCCGCTCTGTGCCTGCCGGGATCAGCCACGGCTTAAATCTGCTGCTGTGTCACATCCACTGCTCTGACAGCCCGGGATGGGCTGGGCTGCTCTGCAGCCTCGGCTCACACGGGCTCTGCCTCACCTGGAGCGGGGATCCCTCACCTGGAGCGGGGATCCCTCACCTGCAGCTTCACCTGGAGCGGGGATCCCTCACCTGGAGCGGGGATCCCTCACCTGCAGCCCCAAGGCAGCTCCCCCCCAGAATCCCAGCAGGGACATCAGGAATTCCCTCCCCAGGTACCCTCAGCAGGAAGGGGCTGCCCTGCCTCGCTGATGCCTCCTGGTTTTGTCCTGATTTCAGCCTGATTTTTTTTTCCCAGGAAAAATAATACGGATGAGAAAATCCTCCAGATCTCATCCCAGGAAATGTCAGTGCCACAGCAGCGAGGGACCCTTGCAGGGGTCACCCTGGGGACAGGGGACATTGTTGCTCAGAATTTCCCCTCCACCCACAATTGTCCTTTATGGGAGAGTCACTTTGTTCCCATCTCCCCCATCCCTGATGCTGCATTTCCATGGTTGGGCCTCTTCACCTAAAAGTAAGAATTTTTGACACAAAACTAAGAACTTTTCACTTTGAATTAAGACTCTTTCACTTAAAATGAACAATTTCTAGCCTAAAATTAAGACATTTTCACCTAAAATTGACAATTTTTAATGTAAAATTAAGAATTTTTTACCTAATATAAAAGATTTTAATCAGAGCCTGCAGGTAGCTTTGGGCACTCCTGGGGATTCACAGCTCCAGAATCACTGAGGGCAGAAAACTCTCGGAGATGCCCGAGCCCACCCACCCTCAGCATGGCCATGGCCACGACTGCCCATGTCCCCAAGGGACACAGACACAGGAATTTAAACCTGGCAGTATCTAGAGTATCTGTGAGTGACTGGAGCCGTACTGGGGGTGACTGGTAGCAACTGGAACTACACTGGGGACAAATGGTATCATCCTGGGGTTAACTGGGTTAATTAGAATTACACTAGGAGCAACTGAAACCATACTGGCAGCACCTGGGATCGGATTTGGATCGGCTGGGCCCGTGCTGGGGAGAACTGACCCCTCTAGGGCTGTCACACATTGCCGGTTACTGGAATAATACCGGGAGTGTCTAGGAGGGGCTGGGATCACGCTGGGAGTAACCGGGATTGCACAGGGCGTGCCTCCGCCGGGCCGGGACTACAACTCCCGGCGCGCTCTGCGCAGGGAGCACGCCCCCGCCACGGCGCCTACAGCCAGGACTACATGTTCCATGGCCCCCCGCGCCCGGCCGGAAGCGGCGCGATGGCGGCCCGAGCCCGGCCCGGTGCGGCCCCGGTCCCGGTTCCCCGCGGCCCCGCGGGCTGAGGCCGCGCGCGCCCGCTGCCGTCTCCCGCTGCGCTCCCGGTCCTGCCACCGCCATGGCGCTCATCGAGGGCGTCGGCGATGAGGTGACGGTGCTGTTCGCGCTGCTGCTCGTGGCCGCCGTGCTGGGGCTCGCCTGGGCCTCCACGCGTGCCCCCGAGCCCGCGGCGCCGCCGGCTGAGGCGGCCCCGAGCACGGCCCCCGCCGAGCGCAAGGCCTCGACCCCCAACCAGACCCCGGCCCCAGCCCCGGTCCCGGCCGAGGGAGCGGCGGCCTCCGATGAGGCGGAGGGGCTGCGGCACCGGAACCCTCCCGCGGCTACCGCCGAGGGCCCCGCCGAGCCCACGCTGGTGCTGCGGCTCAAGTTCCTGAACGACACGGAGCGCCTGGCGCGGGTGCGCCCCGGGGACACCGTCGGTGCGCTCAAGAGGTGAGGGCGTGCGGGCAGCGGCGACTCGTCCCGGCTCAGGGGTCCCGGCCCCCTCCCCGCAGCGCCCGGCAGGGGACAGCGCTGTCCCGGGACAGGCGGCCTGTGCCCGGGTAGCCGTGCCCCGGTAGCTGTGCCGGGGTAGCTGTGCCCGGGTCACTGTGCCCGGGTAGTTGTGCCTGTCCCTGGTGGGGCCGTGGGACAGCCCAGGCTGGCAGGGGACACCTGGGGTCGCTGATGGGCACAGGCACGGTCGGGTGTGTGGGCAGGGCAGGGCGGGAGGGTCACGGTGGGTGTGTTGGCAGAGGGGACTGTCCTGGCATGTGCCAGCTGGCAGGTGACAGGCACAGGTGTGTGGGGTCAGGTGTGCAGGGCAGGGCGGGAGGGTCACGGTGGGTGTGTTGGCAGAGGGGACTGTCCCGGCAGGTGACAGCTGGGGCAGGCACAGGTGTGTGGGGTCAGGCGTGCAGGGCGGGGATCAGGGTGGGCACACCCATAGGATGTGGATGAAGAAACTGAGCTGGCAGGTGACTCTTGGGGCGGCTGATGGGGACACTCAGGCTCAGCTATGCGGGTGGGTGAGAGCTCGGGGTGGGCACAGGAGGTGGGTCAGAGGGGCCTGTCCCGTCAGCGGTGACACCGCTGTCCCTGTCTCCTGCAGGACCTACTTCCCGGGGCAGGAGCAGCAGGTGCGCTTGATCTACCAGGGACAGCTGCTGCGCGACGACACCCAGAGCCTGGCGGGGCTGCACCTGAGCCACCTGAGCGTCCTGCACTGCCACCTGTCGCCGCCCAGCGCGGCCCCCACGGCCCCCGGCAGCCCCGGCCCCCGCAGCCCCGCGCCCGCCGCGCTGGGCGTGGGCAGCCTGGCGCTGCCGCTCTTCGTGCTGCTGCTGGCCCTGCTCTGGTACCTGCAGCTGCAGCACCGGCACGTCTTCACCGCCACCGCCACCACCTGCCTGGCCGGCCTCACCCTGCTCGTCACCTTCGTGGCCTTCGCCATGTACCGCAGATAGCGCGGCCGCACCCGCACCGGGGACGCGCGGGGCCCGGAGCCACACCGGGACCCTCAGAGCCTGCCCAGCCCTGGAGGGCTCTGCATTCAGCCCACTCAGCACATCAGGGGCACGTGGGGCCTGCCCTGCACCTGAAGGGGGGCTGGCCCCGGACTGTGTCTCCCACGAGCCCAGGTGCCCACCCACAGCCTGTCTGCACACAGGGGCTGTGGTGGGAGTGGGGGCTCAGCTACCTCGGGGGGGTCCCGGTGCCCCCTGTCCCTGCATGGAGCATCCCCCCAGCCACTCCGCGTGCAGAAGCTCCTCGGGTGTGGTCCTGCCCGAGCTGGTGTCCGTGCCCGTGGAGCTTCTCCTTGTGGGAATACGGCCTGGCCCCTCCCGGGGGCTGCTCCCGGGGGTCGCGGTGCCTGGGGAGAGACATGAGCCCTGGCGTGCCGAGTGTCCTGGTGCCGGCGGGATGCGCTCCTGAGGTCCCTGTGCCGGGGGAGCTCAGTGCCCCCAAGCGGTCCCGGTGCCGGGGGTGGCTGCACTCCCCACTGTACCAGGGTTCCTATGCTGTGTTGGGGGTGCCACCCCCCACCGCCGTTCCGATTAAAGCGGAAAGACTGTGAGCGGCCGTGGCGTCCCGGCTGTGGTGCGCCGCGGGTCGAGGGAGGCGGCGGCACCCGGTGTGACCGGACACCGGGCTGGGGGCGGGGCTCCGGGAGAGGCGGGGCGCGGCTCCTCCCGCCACGCGCTCCGCAGGGGCTCAGCGCGCCTGCGCCGGAGGCACCGCCCCGCGCTCAGCGGATCTCTCGCTCATTGGCGGAGGCGCGGCGCTGATTTGCATGCGGCGCGCGCTGGCCCCGCCCCGGAAGTGCCGCGCGTGGGGCGGGGCCGCAGGAAGATGGCGGCGGGGCAGTGCTCCTGGGACGGGTCCGTGTCCCGGCGGCGCTGAGCGGCGGCAGTGGCGGCGGGAGCGAGCGGCCGCCAGCGCCATGTACGACCGGGCCGGGTTGGGGGCAGGGGATCCCGCTGGGGGGACCGGGGCGGGCCCGGTGCCGGTGGAGGTCGGGGTATGCCCGGGAGAGGGGCGGGCGCCGTGGGGCGGGGGACACCGGGCGGGCGGGAGGTCCCGGCACCACGGGGCTGGGCGGGACGCGGGCCCGGGCAGGGCGGCGGGCCCGGTGCCGGGGAGTCGCGGAGGCGGGGATCCCGGTGGATGGGGGGAGTGCCCCCTGCCGCCCGTGCCCCCCGGCCGTCCCGCAGGTCCCCCCGTCACGACCCCGCCGCTCTGTCCCGCAGGGTCCTCCGGAGCCGCGGAGCCCCCCGCGCCGCGCCGCCCCCGCCATGCTGTGCCCGCTGCTGTGCCCATGGCTCCGCGCTCTGACCCGGGCGGGCCCGCGGGGCCCGGCTGCCCGTGAGCGCCGCGGTGCCGCGATGTTCCCCGCCTGCTGCTGCGCCGGCAAGGCCAGGCCGCGGCTGCTGCTGCCCCTGGACCCCTACGGCCATGGGCTGCTGCCCGCCGTGCACCCGGACGGCGGCCGGGGCCGGGCCCACGGTAAGAGGAAGAGCTGGAACTTCATCCACGAGAAGATGAGCTACGACACCTTCTTCACCATGAAGCGGCTGATCGAGCGCTCGCGCAGCGTGGGCGAGGTGCTGCGCTGGGTCACGCAGAACCCGGGCAAGGTGTCGGCCAGTCACTACCCCATAGCGCTGCACAAGCTGGGGCAGCTCCTGCAGCAGCAGCCGGGGCCGCCCGCAGGTGCCGGGGACGGGCGCGGGCCCGCGGGGCAGGTGCTGGAGCAGCCCGAGTTCCACGTGCTCTGCCAGGCCATCGTCAGCGGCTGCGCCAAGTTCGACAACTTCAGCATCGTCAACTGCCTGTACGCGGCGGCCGCGCTGGGTGAGCCTCCCGGGGTCACACGGGGTGGGGAGCCCGGGCTCCTGGGCGCTGCCGGGTCTGGGGCACATGGGCTGTGACCCTGGGGCTCTGGGCAGGGGGCTCAGCGCAGCAGGGATGCTCTGCTCCTCCAGGGCAGGAGGGCTGAGTGTCCCCAGCTGACCAGGAGGTTGGTGCTGGGCAGCCTTGCTTGGCAGGATGTGTGTCAGCCGCTCCTGGGCTGTGTCTAGCTCCAGCTTGAGTTCCAAGCCCTGAGAACCAGGTAACACCTGAGCACCAATGGGTGACACCATGGGTTTGGCTGCACTCTTGGAGGACACAAGCCCCTTGTCGCTGGATGTTGCTGTGTGCCAGAGAGGGTTTGAGGTACTTGGGTTCCTGTGCAGCTTCCTTGGGGTGCTGCTGAGCTGGAGAGGCTGCATCCTGAGGGGCTGTGTCCCAGGGAAGGCTGCATCCCAGAGGCTCCTCCATCTGTGGGCCAGGGAGACCCTGCAAGTTCTGCTGCAAGGAAGGGAGTGGGGTGCACATCCAAACAAGAGTGGACAGCTGGGCAGGAGAGGGAATCTTCCCCTCTGTCCCACTCAGGTGAGGCCCTACCTGTAGTGCTGCTTCCAGCTCTGAAGCCCACCAGCAGAAAGACATGGAGCAAGCCCAGAGGAGGCCGCAGAGGTGCTCTGAGAGCTGGAGAGGGACTTTGGACAAGGGCCTGGAGAGGCAGGAAAGGGGGAATGGGTTCCCATGGCCAGAGGGCAGGGTTAGATGGGATATTGGGAAGGAATTCTTCCCTAGGAGGTTGGGGAGGCCCTGGCACAAGTTGCCCAGAGCAGCTGTGGCTGCCCCATCCCTAGAGGTGTCCAAGGCCAGGTTGGAGGGGCTCGGAGCAGCCTGGTCTAGTGGAAGGTGTCCCTGGTCACGGCAGGAGGTTGTAACTGGATGATCTTTAAGGTCCCTTCCAACCCAAACAATTCCAGGATTCCGTGATCTGGCGGGTGCCTGCCCTCCTTCCCTGGCTCCCCCATCCCGTTCCCCGCAGCCTTGCGGGCCAGGGCTCGGTGCTTGAGGCAGTAACTCGAGCTCCTGCCGGGCTGGGGGGGCCGGCCCTGCCCGCAGGCCCGGGCGGCAGCGCCGGGTGTTTGTTGACACTGAGCCGGGGCTGCCTGCCCTCGCCAGGCTCCCCGTGCTGGGCCCCCCACGGCTCTGCTGTGCCCCCCACCTTCTTCTGCCCCCTTGTCCCTCATTAACACAAACTCCAGCTCTCCTTTGAGGCCTTTTCACGGTACAAAGCGGCTGCTCAGACCAATTCTGCTCGTTCCCCCAGCTGAGTTCTGATTAACAATAACCCACAGTGACTGGCCCTGCACTGCCCTGCGGCCTGAGCCCGCCCAAATCCTGGGGTGATGGGGAACTCCAGGCCCCCCCAGTGCTCTTTGCCTCTGCTGAGGAGATCCCTCCTGACAGCCAAGGCACTGAGCCTGTGCCCAGGCCTGGATAACACATCCTGAGCTGCAGGGAAGTGTTTCCCTGGGAGCCAGGTCTTTAGCACAAGCTAAAGCTGAGCTGGGAAACAGGAGAAGGTCAAAAAAGCCAAAGGATTAGTCCCTGCTGGAACAAACAGGGTTTAGTTTGGTCACATGGGATGGCACAGTTGTTTTCCAACCACAACTTTTTTTTTTACGAACTTTTTGAGGTGAGTTTTTTGAGTGTCCAGAGCCCCTGGAAGTGCTCCAAGCCAGGTTGGAGCAACCTGATCTAGTGGAAGTGTCCCTACCCATGGGAGAGGTGTGGAACTGAATGGGATTTAAGGTTCCTTCCAAGCCAAAACAGTCTGAGATTTTGAGATTCTATGGATTCCTTGTCTTTGAGGTGTCTGAGACTTAGGAAATGAACCTTGCTCCTGTGGTGAGCTGCAGGGTTCCCATTCCAGTGGGACGGGTGGGAATGACCCACAGCTCCCCGCAGTGGTTCGCGTGGTGCGGATGCTCTGATGTCCTGCTGGTGCTTTGCCTTCCCCTCCCTTCCCCTGCTCCTTTTGGGCACTGACCCAGCACATCCGTCCAGTCGTGGCAGTGGCCTCCTGCCCGAGCTCTGAGGCGGCCGTGCCGGGACCCGAGCCGTGCCGGGATCCGAGCCGTGCCCTGATCTGACCTGTGCCTGTGCCCGTTCCCCCGCAGGGCTGCCCGGGGAGTCCCCGCTGGTGCGGGTGCTGGAAGATGAGTCCCGCAGCCGCCTGGGCCGCTTCAACCAGAAGGACGTGTCGATGGTGTTCAGCAGCGTGATGCGGCTGCACCCCTCCAGCCCGCACCCGCTGGTCGAGTCGTGCCTCAGCAGCCTGGAGCGGCACCTGGAGAAGGAGCGGCACCCCCAGACCCTGTTCCTGCTGCTCTCCTACTACCGGCTGCGGGCGCAGGCGCTGCAGGGCCACGCGGCCTCCGACCAGCAGCTCATCAACAACCGCAAGATCCTGCGCCTGGTGCGGCACACGCTGGGCCAGGTGAGCGCCATGAGGGAGCACGAGCTGGCGCTGCTGGATGAGATGCTG
This sequence comes from Loriotus luctuosus, assembly GCA_035582745.1. Taxonomy (NCBI): domain Eukaryota; kingdom Metazoa; phylum Chordata; class Aves; order Passeriformes; family Thraupidae; genus Loriotus; species Loriotus luctuosus. The sequence goes on from JAWWEY010000115.1 coordinate 251,401, forward strand.
GCCCTGTGTGCCCAGGAGGCCAACAACAAGGCCCTGGAGGCCATCTTCAGCTCCCAGCTCTTCTACGAGAACCGGCAGGAGCGCTTCATTCACAGCATGGCAGGTGAGGGGTGCCCGGGGGGGTCCAGCGTTGCCCCCTCATTGGGGGTGCAGGGCTCTGGTCAGGCAGGGGCCATGGGGACCTCTGCCCGGGTGGGGGCCAGCCTCCAGCCTGGTCCTAGACATGTTTGGGTGGTGCAGCCTCAGCTGGGGCCCTGCTGAGCCCCAGAAATGGAGCAGAAGGAGCCCTGTGTCATGGCCACCCTTGTCACTGACAGCCCAGCCCTTTGACAGGCTGGGAACCCCCCATTCCTCTAGGGCCTGGGAGGGACCAGGAGCCCCCCATTCCTTTAGGGGCTGTTTTCCCACGGTGCCTCCAGGTGGGGTACAGTGGAGTTTTGGTGGGGTTTTGCAGAACACCGCACTTGTGCACATTCCAGCTGTGCTCCATCTGTGCCTTCTGGCTGTGTATGACAGGAATCTGTCTCAGCCTCTCACCTGATCCATACCTGAGGGTTTTCAGGAGCTGCCTGGTTTTTGAGGCTTTTGGGACTGGCCCTCCTGTCCGGTCCTGTCCTCCCACCTGCGGGGGCTGTGGTGGCTGCAGAGGACCTGGGCTGGGGACAGAGCTGTGACGGCCTGCCCGCTGTGTTGGCCCGCAGAGTGGCTGCCCCGGAAGGCAGAGAACCTGACCCCCTACACCATGGCCCTCATTGCCAAGTACGTGGCACGGCACCGGCTGCGTGAGCCGCGCCTGCTCGACACCATCGCCAACTTCCTGCTGAAGCGTGGCGAGCAGCTCGACAGCAAGGTGAGCGCTCCCCTCTGTCCGTGGGCACGCCTGGGCACAGCAGCCATGGCCCTTCTCTGTCGTGAAGGGGCATTCCAGGGAACCAGGGGCCGTGCCCCAGTCCTGGCAGGTTCTGAGCATCCGTCTTTTCGTGGCACTGGGCAGGTGGCCCCGACCTGTCCCTCGTCCCAGCCCAGCCCCACACACCTCTCTTGCCACAGGTGATCCAGAAGTTGGTGTTTCCCTTCAGCCGGATGAACTACCGCCCCTCCAACCACGGCGAGCTCTTCCCCAAGCTGGAGGCCATCCTGGAGCAGAAGGCTGGCAGCTCCCCACTGGCCACCGTCAACATCCTCATGTCCATGTTCCAGCTCAGCCACTTCCCACAGACCGTCCTGCACCAGGTCTTCTCCCCAGGCTTCATCACCAACGTCATGAGTACGTGGGGCCGTTGCTGGGGTGCTCCCAGCTGGGGTGGGGGTGGTCCCCAGTGGCACGGCTGGGTAGTGAGTGCCCATGGCGTGGGCTCCATGCAGGTCTCCCTGCTGGCAAAGCCCCAGCTGGGTGGGGACAGTCCATGGTGGCATGGCTGGGCACAGGGTGCCCGTGGTCTCTATGCACGCCACCCCGCAGGCAGCCCGTACGCTGCTGGGTGCTCCTGGTGGCATGGCAGGGCTGGGCAGGGGGTGCCCGTGGTGCCTGTGGGCTCCATGCACACCCCACCCCACAGGCAGCCCGTACGCTCCTGGGGGCGTGGCTGGGCTGGGGGTGCCCGGGGTGCCCATGTTCTCCATGCACACCCCGCCCCGCAGGCAGCCCGTACACTGCTGGGTGCTCCTGGTGGCATGGCATGGCTGGGCAGGGGGTGCCCGGGGTGCCCATGTTCTCCATGCACACCCCACCCCGCAGGCAGCCCGTACGCGCTGATTGTGCGCCGGTACCTGTCGCTGCTGGACGCGGCCGTGGAGCTGGAGTTCCGCGAGTACAGTGGCCCCCGGCTGGACCCGCGCTACCGCGTGCTCATGTTCGAGCACGCCCTGACCGCCGACGAGGCCAACAGAAAGTACAGGTGAGGGGCCGGGGGAGCACCCCCCTGCAGAGGGCACAGGGGTCTGTCACCTGCTCTGGCAGCATCCCACAGGGTGCCGGGATGAAAGCCCCTGTGACAGCTCCAAAGCCTGTGGGGTAACGCTCTAAAACCACAGAATTATTTAGAATTGCAGAATTGTTTGGGTTGGGAAAACCTCGGAGACCTCCGTGGAGAGGAGGTGATATTCATTCAGGGAGAACTGGTTTGGAAAGGCCTCCAAGTCCAGCCAGAGATACCAACTGCGAGGGGCAGAGGCTGGGTGCAGAGGCTCCCTTCCCAAGGCATTCTCACAGTCAGTGCCCTCTCTCTGCCACGCCAGCCTCACCACACCCCAAGCATTTCAGGGGATACCACCTGCTGGAAGCAGGACGTACAGGAGGTCAGGAGATTGGCATACAGGTGAAGGCTTTCAGATTGACAGTGAGGAGGGCAATAAATCAGATGATGGAAATGTGTCCTGCAGATCCCATTTCCCCAGCAGGACCTGGGTGGAGGAGGAGGAAGGGTGCTTGCATGAAAGGGCTGCACATCTAGATGAAGATGTCATAACAATGCTGGGTCACCTACCTCCTGAGCCCACCTGTCCCCCAGCACTGCTAAGGCCACCACTGACCATGTCCTCACATGCCACATCCATGTGGCTTAGAGATGGGGACTCCCCCCTGCCCTGGGCAGTGGTGCCAGGACTGGGCAGCCCTTTTGGGGGCTTTTGGTGTCCCAATACTGTGAGGAGCTTTTCTGCAAAAAGAACTGGAACCCATCTCCTCTTGACTCCCACCAGCAGAGCCCAAAACTCCAGGCCTGGGTGTCCCACGGCTGGGGGTTCCTATCTCCACATCGATGTACTCAGCACCAACAGTGCGGGGGGGACATGCCAGCCCCTGCCGTGCCCCCCTGATTGTCCCCTCCTTGCAGCTACAAGGGGCTGGTGGCCGAGGCTCTGCGGCAGCTGGTGGGGGAGGAATGCTACCGGCAGGACGAGGTGCTGCCCCCTGGGTACTGCACAGGTAACCCCCGGGCTGTGGGCTGCCAGTGGCATCTGGGGACTGGGGGTGGGAGCTCATGTGGGGCAGAAAGAGCTCTGGGTGCTTTGTCACTGCCTGCCCTGTGACGCTGCCTTTGGGACAAAGCTCCCTGAGCACTCCCGCTGCAGAAGGGGGCTTTCCCCCGTGTCTATTTGCTGGCTCAGAGTTCCCGAGCCGTGTCCCATCAGTAGCTGATCCCCATTCTCTCTCCCACAGACTTCCTGCTGTGGATCAACCGCTCAGGCACAGTGCTGCCTCTCTCACGCGTTCCGGCAGCTTCCAGGGCACCCCCAGCCACGTCCCCCGTCGCCATGTCCCTGCGCTCCAGCGTGCTCGCCCTCACCTCAGATTTGCAGGACTTTGCCCCGTTTGCTGCAGAGGCGCCCAGCAGCCCCCCAGGCCCCCGGGAGAGCGGCCGGGCCGGGCGGTTCCTGCCGGCGCTCTGCCCGGCCCCGGGGGGGCCCTGCTTCCAGCCCCCCTCGGACTACTACTGCGGGCTGAGCAAGGAGCCCTCCCTGGCCAGCCCGGGCAGCTCCACGCTCAGCAGCCCCTCCGAGTGCCTCTCGGCGCCGCCGCCCGGCACCCCCGACTGCTCCCCCCGCGCCTCCGCCGCCTCCCTCTTCCAGTTCCCCATCGGCAAAATCCTGGAGGAGGAGGAGGAGGCCGCCGGCTGCCCTGGTCAGGAGCATGGCTGCTTCCAGGGGGAGCAGGCCCAGGAGCAGCCCGAGGAGCGGAGCCCCCCAGCCAGCGAGGATGCCGGCCCCCCACCCTCGCCATGCCGGCCCAGCCCCAAGCGGGGCCCTCAAGAAGGGCCGCAGGGAGCCGAGGAGATCCAGAGGTACGGGCAGGGCCACACCCTGGGCGTGTCCCGGGTCCCCTCCAGCAGCACAGCCACCCTGGCACTGCCCTGGCTCTGCTCACTGAGACCCTGACCCTGGCCCCTTCCTGCCCAGTGCCATGGGGCACCCACAGAGCCAGTCCCCACTGCGCTGGGTGCTGCAGTGTCCCTGCCGCCAGCAGGGCCCAGCTGGGTGCTGCTCCTCAGCTGCCACGGTGCTGGGGAGCAGGGTGCGTGGGTGGGGTGGTGCTGTGCTGTGGGGTGACGCTGCCCTCCCTGCTGTCCCTGTGCAGGGTGGTGCTGTCGGTCAATGACAAGTGGCACTACTGCCAGAACTCCGACATCCTGGTGGGCTCCCGTGCCATGCGGGACCGGCACCTGCGGCTGCTGGGATACTGTCTGGTGCAGGTAAGGGGGCTACCCTACCCCCTCGGGGCCAGGGGACACAGTGGGCGATGGGCTCAGCGCTGGCATCCCGCTGGAAGGATGGGCCCGGACCTGGCATCCCCAGTGTAAACACCCCTGTCCCTGTGAGGAAGCAGGGATGACTCATCCTCATGTCTCCTCGCCCTCCCCCACCCCATGCAGGACTTTTTCCATGCAGCTGGTGGGTGACACCAGCCCTGATGGAAAGCAGACACAAGGGACAGTGTGTCCTGTGAGCTAAGACCCGACCTGAGGAAGGGGAAGGCAAGGGGAGGGTGTTCAGCCCAGGCTGGCAGACACAGCCACAGGGGCGGCATCGGGTGTGGGGCCTCAGGGTGGAATCAGGTGGGGAGGACACACGTGGGTCTGCGTGTGGTGACCTGTGATCCCATGTGCTGAGGGGGCAGGAGGGAGGTTGGTTCACCTTCTGTGCCAGAGCCCTGCCCGCCCAGTTCCAGCCCCAGCTGCTGCCTGCCCAGTGCTGGGACTGGGAGAGCCCTCAGGTGTGCAGCTCCTTTGGCAAACTCCAGGTGTTGGTTTAGGATGTGCAGCTCCCACGTGCTTCTCTGTGGGTGGTTTTAGCCTGAGGATGAGTCTTTGTGAGGAGAACGGCACTGGAAAGGAGCCCTCTGTCCTGTTCACTCTTGCACTGCAGAGAGCACCGGGATTGCAGCAGTGCCATCCCACAGGCATTCCCAAACAGTTTCAGTCCCTGCTGCCGCCAGGCTGTGCCAGCCACAGCTCCCTATTCATCCTAGAGCCCAGCAGCCCAGAGGCCCGTGTTTGTGCAGAGCTCCAGAGTCCTGTGACTCTGCTGAGGAATCACCTGGGAGCTGCCCAGCAGTGTAGCTGGGCCAGGAGCCAGCCAGCTCTCCCTTGAGCTGGTGTTTGGGCTGGGCTGGCCAGGGCTGTCTGTGTCCCTCCTGCAGAAGGCACAGCAGGGACCCAGCTGAAGGGACCTTAAAGCCCATCCAGTGCCAGCCCCTGCCGTGGGCAGGAGCGCCTTCAACTATCCCAGGCTGCTCCAAGCCCCAGTGTCCAGCCTGGCCTGGGACACCAGGGGCAGCCACAGCTGCTCTGGGCACCCTGTGCCAGGGCCTCCTCACCCTCCCAGCCAGGAATTCCTTCCCAATATCTCATCCAGCCCTGCCCTCTGGCAGTGGGAAGCCATTCCCCATTGTTTTGTCCCTCCAGACTCTTGACCTAAGTCCCTCTCCAGCTCTCTTGGAGCCCCTTTAGGCACTGGAAGGGGCTCTAAAGGGTCTCCCCAGAGCCTTCTTTTTCCAGGTGAACACCCCCAGCTCTCACCTGTGGGTTGAGGGTGAGAACCTTTATTCCTCCCCTGTGCTGCCAGTGGCTGGAGTGTGGGTCCCAATGACCCTCAGTCCTGCTCTGTGAGTGCTGCTGGTCCCCTCAGGGCTGTTAATCCTGCAGGGTTTGCAGCCCCCCAGTCCCCCCAGGGCTGTTGGACCCGCGGGGTTTGCAGCCCCCCAGGGCTGTTGGACCTGCAGGGTTTGCAGCCCCCCAGTCCCCTGTCACCTTTCATGGAGGCTCCTGGCAGGGCCTGAGGGTGGCGTGAGGCTCGAGGTTCCTCCCTCTGTGTGGCTGCAGCACCTGTCCAGGGCTGAGCTCAGGCTGGACGAGCCCAGAGCTGGGCATTGTCTGCATTTCCCGTGCCATTGTCCACACTTGTGTCCGTGCCTTCCTCCTCCAGCGAGGGACCTGCGCCCTGGCTCTTCCTCCCACCACCACAGAAGGCTGACTGGGGCTGGGGGCTGTGGGTACTGGGGATTCAGGTGGGGCCAGACATGCTGTCACCGCTCTGACATGGTCCCTGTCCCCTCACAGCTGCCCTACACGGAGCTGGAGAAGGTGAGTGGCATCGAGGAGGCCAAGCACTACCTGCGGCAGAAGCTGAGGGAGCTGCGCTTCTGAGGGACGGATCCGGGGGGTGTGGGGGGCCAGGTGGGTGCTGCCAGCCCCTTCCCCTGTGCAGGGGGATACGGAGCTGCCCCCCATCCCGGGGGGTCAGGGGGATATGGAGATGCTCTCCATCTTGGGGAGCCAGGCTGTGGGGCCAGGCTGTGGGCACTGCTCCTGCTGTGGGGCTGGGGGAGTGTGAGATTATTTATTGCCGTTATGGGGGGCCGGGGTGTGACTTGGGGGGTGCCAGGGGGTGGGGGGAGTTACTGGGGAAGGTCCCTCATGGCCCCCCTGCCCCGGCTCTGCCACCTCAGCCTGGTCTGTTGCTGCTGCTGGGCCATGGCACTGGGCACCGGGGCTGTTCCTGTGGCCCCAGCACGGCTGCTGGGCCATGGCACTGGGGGCCGTCCCTGTGTCCCCAGCATGGCTGTTTGGCCTGGGGGGGCACTGGGGGCTGTTCCTGTGGCCCCAGCACAGCTGCTGGGCCATGGCACTGGACCTGGCCCCTCCAGAGTCCCGGGGGGCTGCGGTGGAGGATCCTGTGCAGGGCCGGGAGCGGGTGTGCACATGGGGCTGTTCCCAGGGCCTGGGCCTGGAGGAGGGGGGTGTTAGGGAAGGGGGAACTTTCCAATAAAACTGGTGAAAAGTGTGCAAAGTCCAGTCTCTTTATTAGTTGAAGGCAGCAGGGGAGCCCCAGCCCGGTAGCCCCCCCCCCAGGGACTGCTCGGAGCTGGGCTCCCCTGGCAGGGGTCTCCCCCAGCCCCTCTGCCCTGGGCCCCATGATCGGAATAAAGCTGTTTATTGCCTTTGAATTGCCTGATCCATAAAACCCCGGGGGCTGCAGCCGACGCCTGAGGGTGGGGCGTTAGCTGAGTGGCCGGGCGGCCCTGTCCGGGAGGCTCTCCTGTCCGGGGGCTTCTGTCCCGGGAGGGCCTGTCCCGGGGACCCTGTCCCGGACAGCCCTGCCCCGGGGGGTTCTGTCCCGGGAGGCCCTGTCCGGCAGACTCTGTCCCGGGAGGGCCTGTCCCGGGAGGGCCTGTCCCGGGAGGGCCCTCTTCTAGGGGGTTCTGTCCCGGGGGGCCCTGTCCGGCAGACTCTGTCCCGGGAAGGCCTGTCCCGGGAGGGCCCTCTTCTAGGGGGTTCTGTCCCGGGGGGCTCTGTCCCGGGAGGGCCTGTCCCGGAGCACGGGCAGCAGGTGTCCGAGGGGCTGAGCCTGGGGCCGGCGTCTCTTTGGCAGTGCCCTCCGAGGGCCTGGGGGCGCAGGGCCCCGTCCCCGCGGGCACGGCCGCACAGCCGCTGCCCCGGCCCCGCGCGGGCTCCGCCGCCAGCCGTGAGCCGCCGGCGCCCTCACACCGGCATCGGCATCTCGTTGTACTCGTCCACACCTTCCCGCTCGTCCAGGATGGGCTCGGCCTCGGCTGCGTCCAGCTGCGGGACACGGCGGCTGAGGGGCGGCCAGGGCCCCCCGGCAGCCACCCGGAGCCACCGGCCCCCGGCCCCACCGCCCCCGGGAGACAAGCGACGCCGCCACTTACACACTTCATTTCCCGGTCGGTGAAGATGCGGCTGAGCAGGCACATGCGGAGCGGCACCGTGAGGATGAGGATGAAGGGGAAGGCGAGGGAGGCCACAGTGGACATGACGGCCCAGAGCACGGCCAGGCAGGCCAGCTGCAGCCCGGTGAACAGGTGCATGCGCAGCGTGCGCACCTGGGCACAGAGGGCTGTCAGGGCTGCGGCACTGTGTCCCCCAGCCCGGCCCTGTGTCCCACTCCCACTGCGGGCACAGCCTGGCCCGGGGCACCCACACCCCTAGACATGGCCCCCCGAGTCCCCACTCTGTCCTCTCTGCCCCCTAACCCAGGCTCTGCCACAGCCTGTCCTGCACTGCAGTGCTCCCACACAAGGGTGCCCCAGCCTGGCCACTGTCCCAGACAAGGGTCCTGCCCCAAGGATCCTCCCCGGGCCCCCTCCCCACCTTTTTGACATAGGTGACATCAGGGTGGTGCTTGGGGGGCATCAGCAGCAGCTGCAGGCGCTCGTAGAACTGGATGCCATTGAGGGAGGTGACGCCCATGTAGAGGAAGATGCCGAAGAGCACGGCCAGTGGGATCTGCCGCAGCAGGTCCCCAATGACGATGGACAGCCCTGGGCCAGAGCAGGATCAGCCTGGGGAGGGGGCTCAGCACAGCCTTCCAGCCCCACCGACCCCCTTAACCCCCTCACGCCGGGAGGGTCCCACATCCCTGTGCCCACTGGGGACAGGATGGCCACACCAGTTTGGCCAGGGCTCAGGGTGCCCCAGCTCCGTTCCCCACAGTGCCCCCTCCCCAGTGCAGCCCCCTACGGCCCCCCAGCCCCCTCCCCACTGCACTGCAGTCTCCCCAGGACCCGAGGGCCGGACCTACCGACCAGCACGGCCACCAGCAGCCCGGTGACCCGCTGCTCCTTCACCTCCTGGATCTTGGGCTTGTCCCCAGGAGCTACGGCCTTGCTCATGACGGTGAGGGCGTTGGCGTGGGTGACGGAGCGCACGGTGGCTGCGGCGAGCCAGGGCAGCCCAAAGAGCGCAAAGAAGCCGCCCATGGCCACGATGAGCAGGAGGTCGAGGTGGAACCCAGAGCCCTTCTGCAGCATCCGCTCCTTCTTGCTGATGATCAGCCTGGAACCAGGGCCGACAGTTGGCACAGCACGGGCTCCCCCTGCCCCACCAATGTCCCCTGCCCGCCCCCAGTGCACTCACGTGGTGATCTGGGTCTCCATGAAGATGAGGATGAAGACGAGGATGGCGGGGAGGCCGCTGGCCACCATCATCCACACAGGGAAGGCACTCTGCACACCCAGGGGGTTGATCACCCAACCCCGCTTGTCTGGGGCTGTCACCGAGAACCCACTGGGCACACTCAGCTTCTACAGGGGAGGGGGACACAAATGCTGAGAGGGACTGGCTTTGCCCCATAGAGTGAGGGGGCCGTGGAGGCACCGGGACCCCCAGAAGCCAGACTCAGAGGGAGAGAGAAGGTCAGATGCTGGCACCAAGCAGGTGCAGCCCTGCTGGGAGCAGATGGAGCTGCTGACCCGCAGCCAGGACAGTGGGACGGGGCACAGGGATCCCTAGGAGAGTGTGGGGTTAGGCATGCTGCCCAGGCAGTGGATGGGTGGCTGCTCACCTGTGTGTAGGTGTCCTGGATGCTGTAGTCCACCAGCACCATCACCAGGATGGCAATGGGCACCCCAAAGTCCCCGATGAGCCTCCGGATCTGGGGGAACACCAGTGCCAGCCTGGCCACAGCCCTCCTGGTTCACCCCACGGCCCCCAGGCTCACCCCAGCCCCACAGCCCCCCTAGGCTCACCCCAGCCCCACGGCCCCTGGGCTCTCCCCAGCCCCACAGCCCCCAGGCTCAGCCCAGCCCCACGGCCCCATGGCCGTCCCCACGCACCCGTCCAGGGAAGAAGCGGCTGTTCTTGAACTTGCGCAGGAAGAAGGCGATGAAGAAGGTGCCGGCCATGAGCACGAGTGAGAGCAGCGCCGTGTTGGGCTGCCCCGTGACCTTGGTGGCACCGCGGGCAGCCGGGCTGGTGGCCAGGGCTGTGGTGTTGGCCACGGTGCCGTTGCCCCAGGCCTCGGCTGAGCTGTTGGTGCTCAGGCAGCCGTGCAGCGGGTGCTCTTGGAAGATCTGGAGCAGGAGGATGGGATGTTCAGCCCTATCCTGCCTGGCCCTGCCCCAGCCCCCCCGGCTCACCCCCACAGCTCACCTTGGCCAGCTTGGAAAAGGTCTCATAGATGAAGATGAGGGAGATGAGAAAGGCAAAGATCTCCTGGGTGAAGCGGGAGACGAAACGCACCAGGAAGCTGCCCTCAAAGGCCACCATGACCAGCACGATGAGGATGAGCCAGAAGCCGATCCAGACACGCCCCACCAGGTACTCCAGCTCGTTGGACGTGCAGAACTGCACAGCCGTGCAGACAGACAGATGGACAGATGGGTGTCAGGACAGCCACAGGGCTGGACAGAGCCCTGGGCGGTGGGGCAGAGCCCTGGCAGGAGGGCTGTGGGGATGTCTGCCCCATGCAGTGGGGCTGGGCTGGGGGTGTCTCCCCAGCCCCAGGGCAGACCCCAGCTCCTCACCGTGAAGAAGGCTTCCTCAAAGACGAGCAGCGGCCCCGAGAAGCCGATGACGAGCAGGGGCTGAGCACCCAGCAGGCAGAAGAGGACGCCCTGCAGCGACGTGGAGATGATCAGCTCCGACACCCCGATCAGGTCCTGCGTCTTCTCCCCTGCGGCAGCACAGGCTCAGGCACCCCGTCAGGATGGGCCCTCGGGCACGGCCCTGCCCCCCAGCACACACAGCGGGCAGCACCAGCACCGCCGCAGCCTCTGCAGCTGCTCCACACCCGCACTCACCCATAGCCCCCTGCAGGCTCCACACCCGCACTCACCCATAGCCCCCCACAGCTGTACCACCCTTGGCAGGCTCCACACCCGCACTCACCCAGCAGCCCTCGCAGGCTCCACACCCGCACTCACCCAGCAGCCCTCGCAGGCTCCACACCCGCACTCACCCATAGCCCCCCACAGGCTCCACACCCACACTCACCCAGCAGCCCCCCGAAGGTGATGGCGGGCGACAGCGCAGCAAAGTAGATGAAGATGACGGCAGCAATGCACTGGGGGTCCAGCGCGTCGCGGAAGTCGCTCAGGTAGTGGGGGTACCTCCGCCGCACGTCCCGGATCAGCCCCCCGAAGGGGCGGCCCGTGCGCCTCAGGGGGTCATCGTCCTCCTCGGCCTCATCCTCCACCACCTTCAGCTTCAGCAGAGCTGGGGGCGAGCAGATGGACAGACAGACAGACAGACAGACAGTGAGACCCCAACAGCTGGGACACCCCAAAGCCTGCCCTGGCCCCAGCCCTGGCACCTTTCTCCTCAGGGGACTTGGGCTCCAGCAGGAGTCTCCGCTCCTGCTCCATCCTCTTCTTCAGCATCTCGCGCTGGAAGTGGGCGACGCTGCGCAGCAGCTCCTCGCCCTGCACCTCGGAGGGCGGCAGCACCACGCTGCAGTCCAGGAACTCGTTGATGGCATTCAGAAGGTCGTGACGGTCGTCGGCCAGGTAGGCAGCCTCGTGGAATTGCTGGGGGGCCATGGCAGGGTCAGTGCCCACACCACAGCCCTGTGGCTCCTGAGAGCCCAGTATCGCGCAGCCCCGAGCCCACGGCCTCAGCATGGCCCTGGCCCTGGCAGGGCCCTGAGCCCCCAACCCTGGCACAGCCCTGGCCCCCACTCCAGTATGGCCACGAGACCCCAGCACGGCAAGGCCCAACCAGCATCCTGGCATTCCCCACACTCCCCAGCCCTGACAGGACTCCAAGCCCTCATCCTGGCATTTCTCTGAGACCCCAGCACTGGCATAATCTGAGCCCTCCAGCCCATCCCATCTGAGTCCTGAGCTGCTGGCCTCATCACAGCCCCAAACCCCCAATCCAGTGCTGTCTCAAGACCATAGTCCCAGCATGACCCTGAACCCCCCAGCCCTGGCACAAAAACCCTGAGCTCCCTGCCCAGCACAGCCTCAAGCCCCCGCCCCAGCAGAGCCCTGAACCCCATCCTGGCACAGCTCCAAACCCCTCAGCCAGGCACAGCCTGAGCCCCTGCCCCAGCAGAGCCTGAACCCCATCCTGGCACAGCCCCAAACCCCTCAGCCGGGCACAGCCCGAGCCCCCCGCCCAGCAGGATGCCCATGCCCCGGGGCAGGGACCTTGTCGGACATGAGGGTGGAGATGGAGCGCCCAATCTCGTGATAGTCCATGTGGGTGCTGCTGGGGCCCAGCAGCACGAAGAGGAACCGCACAGGCACGGGCACCTCCAGCACCGCGTCCAGCTCCACGGCCTCCTGCAGCCGCACAAAGGCCATGGTGGGCTGGTCCAGGAACTCCACACAGCCTGGGGGGCACAGGGGGCACAGGGGTCACCCGGGTGCCTGGCATGCGGCGCCCACACCCCAGGCCTGCCCGCCCCTCCATACCCACGAGCACTACTGTGGCCTCAGCATTGTCCGGGATCTTCTCCAGCAGCTTCAGCTCGTGCTTTGACTTGGAGCGAGTGATGCCAGCTGGGGGTGTGGGAGTGAGGACCTCCCTCTGTGGGGAAAGAGCGGGGGACAGGGGTCAGGGCCCTTCCCCAGGGCACGGGCAGGGCCGGGGGCCATGGCACCCACCTCCCGCTCCACGTCGATGCGCGTGTCGTGCTCGCTGGCGTGGCCAGCGATGAGGGGCTCGGTGACGGCCGGCTCGCTGCCCTCGGCCACGTGGTTGGTGCTGTGGTGGTGCACGAGCAGGGAGCCCAGGCTGCCCGCCGAGATGTTCCGCGGGAAGGAGAACTCCTTCTCGTCACTCGGGTGGCTGCGGGACAGGGCCAGGGCTGTCCGTGGTGCCCCGGTGGCACGGCCATTGCCAGGATCCCACGACAGCATCGGCCCCACAGCTCAGGGAGCAGAGCCCGGGGGCAAGGGGCTGTGTCCGTGCCCCCCATGCCCACCTGTGCTTGAGCAGCAGCGCCCGCAGCACGTTGGCACGGTCCTCAGCCCGGATCTGGTCCGTGATCACCATCTGCTCCACCACCTGGTGGGCCACCCCCGGCAGTGTCTTTTGGTCCAGGTCCAGGAGCACGGCCCCTGGACAACAGAGGGGGCGCTGGGACCAGCAGGGACAGGACCCCACCTCACTGTGGGCCCCACAGGGTGGTCCCCGCCTCCCTACCGTGGGCCAGGGTCTTGCGGAGCTCCAGGAGGCTGCGGAAGGAGAGGGAGGCCACGTGTGGCTTGCCCCAGCGGTCTGTCTCCTCCTCCACATCCTCCTCAAACTTGATCCAGCGCGCCGTCTCCTTCCACTGCAGCTCCTGGTTCTTGTCCACCACCAGCTCGTTCAGCTCCACGAACACCTGCAGCACAGCAGGGTCAGTGCTGGGACCCTGGGGCCCGTCCCTGCCCATGCCCTGCCCAGGACCCCAGACCCCGTCCCTGCCCGTGCCCTGCCCAGGACCCCAGACCCCGTCCCTGCCCGTGCCCTGCCCAGGACCCAGGACCCCGCACCTCGTGGGGCTGCCGGTCCTGCTTGCGCTGCCGCGTGCTGGGCTCCTTGTGGTCCTTGCTGACGTGCACCACCTGTGCCTTGGCGCTCTTCCGCACCAGGTGCCGGCGCACGCCCGGCACGTCCTCGAAACGGTGACCTGGGGGGGGCAGCAATGGGGGGTGACCGCTCTGTGGGGCCCTGCACCTCAGACTCCAGCACGGGGCACACTGAGCCCTCAGATGTCGGGCCCTGCACCTCAGACTCCAGCATGGGGCACACTGAGCCCTCAGATGTGGGGCTCTGCACCTCAGACCCCAGCACGGGGCACACTGAGCCCTGGCACGGGCAGCTCTGCACCTCAGACCCCAGCACGGGGCACACTGAGCCCTCAGATGTGGGGCCCTGCACAGCTGTGGAGCTGTGGGATGTGTCCTGCCAGGGACAGCTCAGGGCAGAGCCATCATGCCACTGCTGGGGGCAAGTGCTGCAGCTTTGGAGGGGTCACTGGGTCACCGCCAGCAATGCCACCAATCGAGGTGGCTCCTGGCACCGGGATCACCTGCTCCCTATGTGCCAAGGCCAACCCACGGGCACTGGCACATGGGCTCTGCAAAAGCATCACCTGCCACCCTGAGAGTCCTGGGCTGTGAATCCCTGGGGCTTCTGAGTGCCCAGGGGAGCCACCACCATTGCTATTGCTGTCACTGGCTCCAGCTGCCCAGCTCCTGGCTCCCGGCCATTTCACAGGGACTCGGCCCAGCCCTGGCAGCAGGGATGGGTCCCCTGTGGTTGTGCCTAGCACTGGGAACAGAGTCAGTGCCTGCACCCAGCCCAGCTTGGCTGCAGCCACAAGGCAACCTGGCACTGCCAGCCCCACCATCCCAAACCCACCATCCCCAGGGATGCCAGCCCCAGCAATGCCAGCCCCAGCATCCCACACCCACTATCCCCAGCCCCGCTCCACTGTCCCAGCCCACTCGCCCGACACAGAGTGGCCACCAGGGCAGCCCCAGGGGCACAGCCCCACTCACTCTTCATGTAGTCCAGGTCAGCCGAGGCCAGTGTCTGCGCCTCCGACTCGTCTGTGGGCATTTTCTGGTAGCGGTCCTGCTCCGCAGCCGTCATGCTGCCGATGCAGCGCCGCTCGTGCAGGTTGTAGCTGCGGTGCCCCGGCTGCGACTTGGGCGCAGGGCGGCCCGGGGACCCAGCCTCGGCGGCTGCCCCCGCCCCCAGAGCCCCCTGCTCGGCATCAGGGCTGCAAGGCAGGAGCCCAGCTCAGTGCTGAGCCCCCTCTGCACCCCAGTCCTGCCATGGGCTGTCCAGCCCCCACCCTGCCATGGGGCGGCCAGAGGACGCTGCCCGCTCCCCAGGAGCCCCAGCACGGCCCAGCCCCAGCTCACCTGCTGGCCTGGGCTTCCTTCGGGGCCGTGCCCGCTCGGGGCTCGGGGGGGGAACCGGGCAGTGCCGCGGGGGCCGCTGGCTCCTCTGCCTGCCGGTCTGTCCCCTCATCCTCCTGCAGGAAGAACTGGGGGGGCAGCGGGTGAGCCGGCTGCTGGGGACCGCGTCTTCCCGGCCATGGCAGCACCGGCCCCGGCTCCTCCGCGCCCAGCTGTGCCCAGGCACGCTGAGCCGGGGGGGCACAGCGCTGCCTTCGCCCCAGCCCTGCCCTCACCTGCACCGCCTCGGCCGGCCCGGGCTGCCGCAGCTCCTCCGCCGAGCGCTCCGTCTCCGTGTCGCACGCGTCATCCTCATCCTCCTCAGCCTCCTCGATGGTGGGGGTCTCTCCGGGGACGGAGGCACGCCGGGCCTTCTTTTTGCCCTTTTTGGGGATCCCCTTCTTGCGGCGGGCGTCAGAGGGCAGGTGCGTGGAGAGCGGGTGGTGGATGTGGTGGGACGACTGGCGGTGGTCTGGGGGGACCGGGAGTTGGTGCTGTGTTCCCTGCCCATTTCCTGCCAGCTCCCCACGCCCCGCTCGCCCCCTGTCCGCCCCCTGTCCGCTCCCTGCTCCGTGCCCGCCCTTGGCCCCGCTCACACTCGAAGTCCTCCTCGCCGTAGCTGCGCCCGGCCTCCTCGGCGTTGCGGGGGTGGGCGTCGTTCAGGATCTCCTCGAAGCGCTCCACGCCCAGGGCCTTGTTCAGGTCCTTCTCCTCCTCCTCCTCCCCGAAGGCAGGTGAGCCGGCGCCCAGCGCCTCCTGCTCGGGCTGCGGGCCGGCAGCGGGGATGAGCGGGCACCCGGCGGCAGCGCCGGCACCGCTGCCCACGGTGCCACCGAGCCCAGCGCGCCCGGCCACGCAGCCCCGCGAGACGGGTGCTCCGAGGGGCTGTCTGAGCCCCGGAGGCACCCAGGGGCTGGGGCACCCCTGCCCTGGGCCGGGCACCCTGCCCTGGACTGGGCACCCCTGCCCTGGGCTGGGTATCCCCTGCATCATTCCCACCCCACGCACCCCAGTTCCCCCGGCCTCAGCGCTGTGCACCGGTGTCACCTCCACCCCACGGTGTCACCTCCACCCCACGGTGTCTCCTCCACCCCACGGTGTCACCTCCACCCCACGGTGCCTCCTCCACCCCATGGTGTCTCCTCCACCCCACGGTGTCTCCTCCACCCCGTGGTGTCACCTCCACCCCGTGGTGTCACCTCCACCCCACGGTGTCTCCTCCACCCCGTGGTGTCACCTCCACCGCATGTGCCACAGCACCCAAGCTCCAGGCCCTGGGCTGTGCCCCGGGTATCCCGTGCCCTGCTCTCCTCAGAATGGGACCAGCACCCCAGTGCTGTGCCCCTTGACAGCCCCAGCACCCCCAGTGCTGTGCCCCCCCCCCCCTCAGTGCTGTGTCCCCGCACAGCCCCAGCCCCCCCAGTGCTATGCCCCGGTGCCGTGTCTCCTCCCCAGTGCTGTGCCCCTTGACAGCCCCAGCACCCCCAGTGCTGTGCCCCCCCCCCCCCAGTGCTGTGTCCCCGCACAGCCCC
>JAWWEY010000115.1:279025-299621 GCA_035582745.1 Loriotus luctuosus
CCCCACCCGTGTCACCCCTGCCCGCCCCACGGGGGCGCTGGCTCCCGGGAGGGGGTGCCCTCCCCTCGCAGCCCCTGCCCGCCTGGGGGCTGTGGGACGGGGAGGGTCCGTGCTGTCCCCCTGAGCCCCCCGTGCCCCCCAGAACCTGCTCAAGTGCAACCCGGTGCAGCGCATCTCGGCGGAGGAGGCCCTGCAGCACCCCTACTTCACCGACTTCTGCCCCCCCTAGGGCCCCCCAGGCCCCGGAGCCCCTGAGGGTGCCAGCCCCCCTGACTGCAGCCCCCCTGACTGCAGCCCCCCCATATTTATTAGGTTCTGCCCCTCTGCGGGGGGCTGGCACGACCCCTGGGCCCCCATCCGTGGGGGATGAGAGGGCTGGGGCTCCCCCCGGGGACACGGGACTCACCGGGGGCAGGGGGCTTCCCAAGGCATGGGAGCCCCCAGAGATGGGGCCACAGCGCTGGTGGAGGGGCAGGGCCCTCCGGGACCAGGCAGGAATGCCAGGGGGGAACACGCCCCCATCTCCTGTCCCTGCTCCCCGTGAGCCCCCCTCTGCTGGGGGGTGTGCCCCCGCCAGGGCCTGCTGTACGTGGGTGACGTGCGTTCCGTGTCCCATAAAGAGCTTCCCCCCACCCGTGTGCCTCCTCCTTCTGGGGTGTTGGGACCCCCCCAGACAGCCCCTGAGCCCAGCCCAGCCCTGTGACACCCCCATGCCACCTCCTCCTTCCTGGGGTGTTGGGACCCCCACTGCTGTGTGACAGAGCCCCCCACAGCCCAGCCCAGCCCTGTGACACCCCAGTGCTGCCTCCTCCTTCCTGGGGTGTCAGGGACCCCCACTGCCATGGGACAGCCCCCCCCCTCAGACAGCCCCTGAGCCCAGCCCAGCCCTGGGGCCCCCCAGTGCTGCCTTCTCCCTCCTGGACCCCGCAGGCCCCCTGAGCACCCCAGGATCCCCTGAGCACCCCAGGCCCCCTGAGCACCCCAGGCCCCTGAGCACCCCGGGATCCCTGAGCACCCCAGGTCCCTGAGCACCCCAGGTCCCTGAGCACCCCAGGTCCCTGTCCCCCCAAGCAGCCTGGAGCCGGGGCTGGGGCACCTCTTTATTTGGGGGGCCGCGGGGAGGGGTTGCATGTCCAGCGCGGGGGGCACAGGCAGCGCATGCAGGGAGGTGGGATCGGGGGCCCCTCACCCCCAGCCCCCCGACGCCCCCTCAGGGGGCGGGGGAGGCCCGGAGGCCGCCCCGCGGCCCGGGGGTGTCCCCCCAGCCCCCCGGCCGGCGGGGGGGCGGGCTGGGCTGTGCGGGGGGGCCCGGGGGGGCCCTAGAGCCGGGTGACGAGGTAGCAGGTTCGGGGCGACGCCGAGACGGGGCGCGGGGCCGGGCAGGGGGGGCCAGGCGCCCTGCGGGGGGGTGGGGGGTCAGGTCCCGCTGCCACCGCTGCCCCTGGGGGGCTCTGCCCCGTGCTCCCTCCCCGTGTGCCCCCAGGAGCCCCCCCCCCTTGGCAGGGGACACCGCACAGCCAACCCGGAGCCGGGCTGCCCCCCCCGTGTCCCCACAGGGACCCCCCGCCCGTCCCGCTGGGACCCCAGCCCGGCTGAGGGTGTCGGGGTACCCCGGAACAAGGCGCTGTGGGGATGATGAGGATGGGGGATGTCTGCAGGGAATGGGGGGTCTGCAGAGAATGCGGGGGGTCACAGGAACGCGGCAGATCCGCAGGGAATGGCCCCGCACCCCCGCGCTGGCCCCGGGGAGCCCCCCCGGGACCCCCATCTCCCCCCGGGGAACCACAGCCCCGCACCCCCCGTGCCGGCCCCGGGGGGCTCCGGGTGCCCCCCCCGTGTACCTGGGAGGGCGCGGGGCCGTGGGGCTGCCCGGGACCGCCGGGTGCTCCTGGACGGGCGCACGGAGGGACGAGAGAGCGGTGAGCGGGGGGAGATGGGGTGCGACCCCGGGCGGGGGGCTGGGCACGGGGGGCGCGGGGGGGTTACCAGGGTGCCGCCGTCGCTCCGGGGGCTCCGCTTCTTCTCCTTGTACAGGCTGAGCAGCTTGTCCCGGAACACCTGGGGGCGGCAGGTCAGGGACCCGGCCCGCAGAGCCGCGGGCAGGGGGAGGCCGGGGGGGCTCACCTCGTACAGGTAATCAAAGATCTCCAGGATGGTGAGGAGGCTGGCGCCGATGAAGAGCCCCATCTGCCCCCCGATGTCACCTGCGCGGGAGGTGGCGTCAGCGAGGGCACACCCCGTGCCCCCCGGCACCCCCGGGCCCCGTCCCTCACCCAGCAGCCCCGCCACCTCGTACGCCTTCTTCTGCTCGATCATCTCGTAGTTCAGCGCCTCGAAGAAGATGTCCAGGACCAGCACATTGTCCCTGGGGGACACGGGACAAGGGGGCACTATCAGCTGCAGGGGTGTGCCAGGCTGTGCCGTGCCAGGCTGTGCCGTGTGGGTTTCCTGTTTCTGAGGTCTGCACAGGGGAGGCCATGCCCTGCCATGCTGTGCCGTGCCATGCTGTCACGCCGTGCCATGCCGTGTCACACGTCACTTTGGGCTGTCAGTTGGTGTGTGATGGGGATGCCGTGCGTGGCTGTGCCGTGCTGCTGTGTCACACTGCCGTGCTGTGCCGGTTCATGGATGCTGGGGGCTGCTGGCTGGTGTGCCCTGTCACTGTCACTCTGGGCTGTGCCGGTTCATGGATGCTGGGGGCTGCTGGCTGGTGTGCCCTGTCACTGTCACTCTGGGCTGTGTGTGATTCTGGGGCCCTCGTGTCACACTGCTGGTTCACGTCACGGGGCCGTGCTGTGCCCTGTCACACTGTCACCCTGTCCCCTATGGTGGCGCTGTCATGCTGGGCTGTGGGGCTGTGTCACGCTGCGCGCTGGCGAGGTGGCGGGTGACACCGCGGCGGCAGCAGGGTGGCAGCGCGGTGACAGCGCGGTGACAGCGTGGTGGCAGTGGCAGCGGAGGTGGCGGTGTCACTCACGCAATGTACTGCTCCGTCTTGTTGAACTTCTTGGCCAGGTACTTGGCCGAGGCCTTGCTGGGGATCTTCACCATGGAGAGCTCCTTGCCGTAGCGCACCATGGCGCAGGGCGTGCGGCACGCGCAGTACTCGCTGTCCTTCGTCACCAGGAAGTCTGGGGGGGGCGCGGCTGGCACCGGGACCCCCGACCCCTGCCCGCGGGGTGGGGGAGGGCGGCATGCTCCGGGGACAGAGCTGGGTGCTGGTGGCTGCCACCCGGGACAAGTGTGCCACCCGGGACAAGGGTGCCACCCGGGACAAGGGTGCCACCCAGGACAAGTGCGCCACGGGCACTGTCGGTGGCACAGGGAGGGGACCCGGCCCTGTGCATCTGGGGGACAGCAGTGACCCCCACCCCCCGGTGAGGACACAGGGACACGAGAGCCACACTCACAGTGGTGGGGACACAGGGACACCGGAGCCACACTCACAGAAATGGGGGCATGGGGAGGCTCAGGGTGCCCGGGAGTGCCCGTGGCAGCTGGGAGGCTCGGGGTACGTACCCAGCGCGGGGTCGGCGCACTCCTTGTACTGCTCGGGGGTGCAGACGTTGGCATTGCCTGCGGGGGAGGCGGCGGCGGCGGGGCCGGGGTTGGTGCCCTGCAGCCGCAGCCCCGCGGCCCCCGGGCGCCCTCCGCTCACCCGGCATGTGCACCATGCGGCAGTTGCAGTTCTCGGCCAGGTAGCGCGTCTCGCAGTCCAGGCGGCACGCCGTCAGGCTGTAGTTGGTGAAGAAGTCGGACTCGATGGGGGTGGCCTTGCAGTCGCCCCACGGCGGGGGCAGGTACACCAGCTGCCGGGCACCCGCTAAGGAAAACGCGGCGTCCTGGGGTCCCGGGCCAGCCCCGATGTCCCCGGTGTCGTACTCGGCCACGGCCGCGCCTCCCGGCCCGCGGCGGCGCCACCCCTCGGGCAGAGCTCACCCCGCACCCCGGCAATGCGGGTCCTGTCCCCCCCGAGCCCCGGTCCCGCCCCGTCCCCTCCTTTCGGGGCACGGGAATGGCTCTCGCAGCAGCTGTCACCTGTACCGGGTGCCACAGCAAAGCCCGGCAGGTGGCACTGGCCGGAGCAGGACGTGCCGGGTGGGGGGCTCAGCACGACCCCCGCCCTGCCCTTGGTGCGGGGATGGTGCCTGGCGAGGGCCCAGCACCCCCGCCCGTGGGCGCCAGGGCCGCTCCTGCTGCCGCCGCGCTCCTGCCGCCCGTGTGCCGGCACACGTGGTGACGCCCACCGCAGGCACCTAAATTTAGGTGTCTGGCTGCGGGGGCCGTGCCAACACCCCCCGCCGGCTGTTCGCGGAGCCGGGGGTCGCTGCCGGAGCCGCTGCCCGCGTGGGTCTGCCCCACAGCCTGTGCTGCGCAGTCATGGTACCCACGGCACGGCTGGGCAGGGCGTCCCCATGGGCATGGCTGGGGTGCCCGCGGCTTGGAACGTCCCCACGGGGCTGACTGTGGCCATGCCAAGCCCTCTGGGGTCCATTCTGGTCCCTTTGAGTCCCATCCCGGTCCCTTTGGGTCCCATCCCGGTCCCTGCGGGGCCCATCCCGGGCCCTTTGGGTGTGTGCCCAGCCCCGGGCGCCGTGCCCGGATACCCGCTGCTGCTGGCAGGAGACGAAGGTCTGGAAGCCCGGGGCGACGCCGAAGCCCAGCTGGTCAATGAAGGGAGGCTCGTCCTGGCTGTGGATCTGCACCTTCACCCCCACCTCAAACGAGGTCTCATCTGCAGAGCAGGGGACGGGGGGTCAGGTGCAGGGCAGGGGATCTCACCTGTGTCCCCCCAGACGGGCAGGTCCCCCCTGTGTCCCCCAGAGGTCCGTGTCTCACCTGTGTCCCCCCAGACGGGCAGGTACTCCTCCTGCTGCACATTCAGCATGAGCTCCAGGCCGTTGCCGGAGCCGCCCTGCAGCGTGGTCAGCACCTCGCGGCCCGGCCCGCCCGGGTTGAACGTGTAGCACTTGCCCAGGCGGGTGAAGATCTGCAGGGACACACGGGGGACACGGGGCACGCGTGGGACACGGGCACAGGGCGCTCACTGCCACTGCAGGGACCCGTGTGGGCATGCAGTGCCACCGTGGGGACCCTGCGGGGACACAGGGACACACACGGGGACATGGCACTGGGGATTCCAGGGCCCCACGCGAGCCAGGACAGGATCCCTGTGCCCTGCAGGACTCAGGACAGGATCCCAGTGTCCCAGAACAGGATCCCAGTGCTCTGCAGGACCCAGGACAGGATCCCAGTGCCCTGCAGTTCCCAGGACGGGGTCCCAGTGCCCTACAGGACCCAGGACAGGATCCCAGTGCCCTGCAGGACCCAGGATGGGGTCCCAGTGCCCTGGGACAGGATCCCAGCGCTTCCAGGAGAGGGTGAGGGCATGGATGGTGCCAGGCCTGTGCTGCTGCGGCTCTGCAGGGATATTGGGTTTCGTCACAGCTCCAGGGAACATGTGGGGACACTTGAGATGTCAGAGTGGTGATGGGGACCAGGACTGCTTTGTCACAGCGGTAGAGGCCACCGTGTCCCCCCCAGACCCCAGAGCCTGTCCTGGGCAGCCCCCCCGGGGTCCCACCCCCCCAGCAGAGCCCTGGGGTGACCTTGAGTTCCCGGGGATGGAGCCCCCAGTGGGACCCTGGGGTGCCCCCGAGCCCCAGCCCGGTGCCAGGGCCCCCAGCTCCTGCCCCACTCGGGGCGATGTCCCGCGGGGGGGAGCGGAGGGGGCGTTGCCGTGGCAACCAGCTGCTCCTAAAGTGGGGACCCGTTGCCATGGCAATGCGGTGCCCAAGGAGGAAAGGGGGGGGCGGGTGTCATGGCAACGGCTGCCCGGCATGGGGATGCTGGGGGGGCACGGGTGGGGACAGCGATGGGGACGTGTCCCCAGCAGTGCCAGCCCTCCTGCGCTGCCCTCGGGGTCACACAGGGACCCACAGCCCCGGGCACCCCCAGCCCTGCTCCCCGAGGATCCCCCGTGCCCACACCCCATCCTGCCCCATCCAACAGGCCCTGGGGATGCGAGAGGGGACTCAGCTCAGCCCAGGGTCCTCGGGCCCCACCACGAGTCCAGGAACCTCGGGGACACCGGGGCTGGGGTGAGGTCAGGGACACAGGGACACAGGGACACAGGGCCAGGGCTGGGGTGAGGTCAGGGACACAGGGCCAGGGCTCAGCCCCGTGGCCTGGGGCGCAGGAACCCGAGCCAGGACTAAGGCTGTCTGAGCCTGGGGATTCTGGGGAGCTGAACCAGGGCCCTGCTGCCTAATCAGGCACGTGCCACCCACCCCACATTCTGTCTTGGGGACCCTCAGCCCTGCATGTCCCAGCCCTCAAACCCAGGGGCCATCACCAGTGCCTGCTGGGCTATGGGGACACTGGGGGAGCAGCTCTGGCCATGGGCACAGGGGGGCACAGGGAGCACGGGGGCACAGACCTGTCAAAGGACAGCTTGTCCCTAAGCTGCGTGGTGAATTAATTAGTGCTCCAAGAGCACTAAGGGGGCAGCGATGGCACTGGGCAGAGCTGGCATGGCAGACGTGAGCTGCCCAGCGCCCACGCTGCTGCTGTGGCAGGAGGGGAGTGTCTGCTGCCCATGCCGCCATCACTGCCTGTGCCAATGTCCCTGCCCTGCCAGTGCCAATGCCCCTGCCTCTCCTGCCCATGCCACCACCCCTGTCCACCCTGCCTGTGCTAATGTCCCTGCCTCTCCTGCCCATGCCACCACCCCAATCCACCCTGCCTGTGCCAATGTCCCTGTCCTGCCTGTGCCACCGCCCCAATCCACCCTGCCTGTGCCAATATCCCTACCTGTCCTGCCTGTGCCACCGCCCCTGTCCCCCTGCCTGTGCCAATGTCCCTGCCTGTCCTGCCTGTGCCACTGCCCCTGTCCCCCCTGCCTGTGCCAATGTCCCTGCCCTGCTCTGGGGCTGCTGGGGGCAGGAACAGGGCTGCTGGGGTAGGGGTGGAGGGTGCTGTGAGCAGCAGCAGGGGGTCCCAGCAGGTCTGGCACGGGGACTCCCACCCTTGGAAGAGCTGCCCATGGGAGCCTCCGTGCCAACAGTCAGGGCAAGGCTGCTGCTGGCACTGCCCAGCGACACCTGAGGCTGGCACAGGTGGTGAGGGCTGTACCTGTGAGCACCTGTACAAGTGACACCCTGTACAGGAGGGCATCCCACACCTGTGAGCATCCTCTACCTGTGAGCACCCCACAACCCTGAGCATCCTGTGCCCACCACACCCCTGCATGCCAGCGGAGACCCCGGACAGCCCCGAGTGCCCAGCACAGTCCCGCTCCCTCCTGGCACTGCCCGCAGCCGCCTGGCGCCCCTGCAGCACCAGGGTGGGGACATCGCGGGCTGGGGGTGCTGTCCCAGCGGGGCGGGCAGGGCTGAGGCGCTGCGGGGCTGGGACGAGAGAGGGGCATCGCCGGCCGGTGCCCACCCCCAGCAGGACTCCCGGCTCCCTCGGCAGCCCCCGGCCACCCGGGGGTCCCCTCCCCGGCCCCGGGCACTCACCACGGTGAAGTTGCGGGCGGTGCAGCCGGTGCCGCGGAAGGAGCACTGCAGCAGCATGTCGGCCAGGTCGTGGCCCGTGCGGTTGTAGAACTCGGCCATGCTGAAGGGCTTCGCCTTGAAGTTCTTGAAGTTGGCCTTGTCGCGCAGCGCGGCCAGGACGTGGGGCTCGGCCAGCTGCGGGTTGCTGATCTCGTAGCGCTCGTTGAGCAGCGCCAGCAGCTCGCCCACGTGGTACATGTCGTTGCGGGTGATTTTGGAGAAGCGGAACTCGTTGAGGTTGCAGATGGTGATGGCCGGGAAGGTGAGGTTGCGGGCGGCCACCTCGTCCAGCTTGGTGACGTGCGGGTAGGTGAGGAAGTAGGCGACGCGCTCGGCGCACACGAGCAGCAGCAGCCCCAGCGAGCCCAGGAAGAAGCCGCCCCAGAGCACGCGGCGCAGGGACACGGCCCCGTAGGCGAAGACGTGGCTGATGCCGTGCAGCGAGGAGCTGTGGGCGAACGCCCGCAGGCTCGAGAGCCCCTCGCCCTCCCCGCTGCCCTCCGAGCCCCTCCTCATCCTGTTGCGGCCGGGGCCCCGCGCTGCCCCGCAGCCTCAGCCCATCGCCGCGCCGGGCTCAGGGCGCCGCCGGCGGCGGGGAACGGGGGAGGAGGAGGAGGGTGGGCAGGGGAGAGGAAGGCGGGGAGGGGGGGCAGGAGCGGCCGCCGCGCTGCCCCCGGTCCGTCACGCTGCCGGTGCCGGGGCCGGTGCCGCCCGGCCGGCGCCGCGGAGCCGCGGGCAGCGCAGCGCAGCCCCCGTCCCGCTCCCAGTCCCAGCCCCAGCCGCGGTCTCGGCTCCGATCCCGGTCTCGGTTTGAGCCCTGGTCCCGGATCCGGTCCCGATTCCAGCCTCGGTCCCTTCCCGATCCCGGTCCCGGATCCGGTCCCAGCCCCGATCCCAGCTCCAACCCCAGCCCCGGTCCCGCTCCCGGCTCCGCTCCCGCCGCGGCGCAGCCGCCGCCGGTCCCCGCCGTCCCCCGCCGCCGCCGCCCCCGCCCCTCCCGCGGCTCCACCCGCCGCCCCCGCCGGCGGCCGCAGCGTTGGGGTACGGGGGGGCCGGGACCCCCGGGAGGGGGCCGCAGACGGTGCCCCTGCCTCGGACAGCCAGCGGAGCCCGGTTCGGGGGTCACACAGGGAGCCCCCCAGCCCGGGGTCACACAGGGGTCCCCCCAGCCCGGGAGGGATGCAGTGGAGCCTTCAGCCCAGAAGGATGCGGCAGGGTCCCCCCAGCCCGGGGGTGACACAAGGGTCTCCCATCCAGAGGCTGACCCGTGGGACCCCCGCCCCGGGAGAGTCATGCAGGGCTCACCCCGGCGGTCACACAGGGGCTCCCCCCGCCTGGGGGGCTGACACAAGGGTCCCCTCCCTTGGGGGGCAGCACAGGGGACAGTCCCTCCAGTGGCGTTAGGAAGGGGTAACCCCATTCCAGGGGTTCCCGTCCCGGGGTCAGGCAGAGGGTCCCTACTCCAGACGATGACACAGGGTCCCCCCGCTCCAGGGTGACAGAGGGGCCCCCCCACGGAGGGTGACACAGGCGAGCCCCTTGTTCCAGCGGGGGTCACACGGGGGTCTCCCCACCCCAGAGGTCACCCAGGGGTTCCTCCACTGTGGAGGTGACACATGAGGCCCCCTGCCCCGGGGGTAATATCAGGGTCCCCCTGACAGAAATCACGCAGGGGCTCCTCCATCCCGGGGGGTGCAGGGGTCCCCCACCCCGGGGTCACGTAGGGGTTCACCCTCTCCAGCCCCTGGGGGTCTTGCAGCGTTTCCTTACTCGGAGTGACAGGGGTGCCACACTCCCCGGTGACACACGGGACACTCGAGGGTCACACGGGGAACGCTCAGCGCAGCAGGGCCACGCAGGGGTCCCGCACCTCGGCAGGGGGCAGGCACCGAGCGGGGGTGACACACAGGGGGTGACACTGGGGGTGACACCGGGGGTGACACAGGGGACACCACCGCCCCGTGGGGCAGCGCGGCAGGGGAGGGGGCGGGGCCAGCCGCTCAGACCACGCCCACCAGTCACACGTCACCCACCCTACCCCGCCCCCTCCCGGAGCCAAGGGCGCCCCCCCGCGGCCCGGAGGACCCCTCGCAACCCCCGCCACAGAGCGCAGCCCGGTCCGCCTGGCAGCGCCGCTTTATTGGGGAGCAGCCCGGGGACCCCTCAGGACCCCTCCTTCGTCTGCCGTCGGATAAGCTCGGCGTAGAGACCCCCCCGCCGCAGCAGCTCCTCGTGAGTCCCCGCCTGCGGAGACAGCGGGGACAGTCGATGGTGTCACCTGCGGGGCGCGCCCGGGTGTCACTGCGGGTCCCGTGCCCGCCCCGCGCCCGCCTCACCTCGGCCACGCGGCCGCGGGCCAGCACGGCGATGAGGTGCGCGCCGCGGATGGTGCTGAGGCGGTGCGCGATGAGCAGCACGGTGCGGCCGGCGGCAGCGCGCTCCAGCGCCGCCTGCACCGCCCGCTCCGCCTGCGCGTCCAGCGCGCTCGTGGCCTCGTCCAGGATCAGCACGGCCGGGTCCTTGAGCAGCGCCCGGGCGATGGCGATGCGCTGCTTCTGCCCCCCGGACAGCGCCGTGCCGCGCTCGCCTGCAGGGCACCGCGGGGACACCGCGGGGACACCGTGGGGATGCTGTGCTGCACCATCCCGGGGGATCCCCTCTGTGTCCGTGCCACAGAGCCCGGGGACGCCGCCCCGGCCCGGAGCCAAGGACCCCCCACACCCGGAGCCATCGCTCCTGCTCAGAGCCCAGCGCGGCCGCGGCTCCCTGTGAACCTCAGCAACGAGCAGCACCGGTGTCCCCGCAGGACTGGGACCACCTCAGCTGGGCTGAGCCCTCCCGCCCCGGCCATACCCACGACGGTGTTGTAGCCCTCGGGGAAGCTGCGGATGAAGCCGTCAGCGTCGGCGAGCCGGGCGGCCTCGTACACCTCGGCATCGGAGGCTCCTGGCTTCCCGAAGCGGATGTTCTCCATGATGGTGGTGCCAAACAGCACCGGCTCCTGCAGCACACCCGGCCCTCAGCACCGAGCCCGCCTCCCTCCCCTTGCCCAGGGACATCAGGGGGGCCCGGCCAGCAGCACTCCTGTCACCACCTGGCTGATGAAGCCGATGACCTGTCCCCGCAGCCAGGAGGGGTCCAGGCCGGCGATGTCGTGCCCGTCCAGGGTGATGGTTCCTGCCGTGGGCTCATAGAACCGCTCCAGCAGTGCTGCCACCGTTGACTTCCCTGGGGAGGGGACCCCTGAGTGCCCCTGCTCCAGAGCCCTGGCTCCAGCAACACTGGGGGCTCCCAGTCCCTGGCACACACTGGGCGCACCGGGCAGAGCACTGGGGCACAGGAGGATGTGCCCAGGGAGAGGGCGGAGGGTGCTGGTACCTCCTCCAGAGGGGCCCACGATGGCCACGGTCTGGCAGGGGGGCAGGGTGAGGCTGAAGTCCTGCAGGACAGGGTAGCCAGGCCGGGTGGGGTAACTGCAGGGAGAGGAGCAGGAGCTGCAGGGGGCTGCAGGGCTGTGGGGACATGGTGCCAATGCCCCTGCCCACAGGGTGGCTCAGAGCCATGGGGGCCAGGCAGGGCCTGCTGGGACCCACCTGAAGGAGACGTGGTTGAAGGAGATGCGTCCAAGCAGGGAGTGGGCAGGGATGGTGGCCCCCCCCTGCAGGGGCACGAGGGGCTCCAGTCTCAGCAGCTCGAGGACACGGGCACCAGCACTCAGACCCCGCACCACCTGTGGGGAGACAGCAGCAGCACCTCATGGGCCCCCAGACCCCACCTCAGCCACAGGGAGGGTGGTGAAAGCAGCCCCGGAGCCCCAAACCTGAATCCCCAGCCTCAGGGGGTGCCAGGAGCCCTCACCCCACCTACCTGGCCCATCAGGATGGAGATGCTGGCCAAGGACCTGGGATGCACAAGGGCAGAGGTTGAGCTCAGGGCTGTGCTCAGGCAGGCTGCAGGGTACAGGGGTGCCAGGGGTTCCGGGGACACCACTGGGCCCTGCCCTGACCTTTGCACCGTCTGCGAGGCCACCAGGAAGGACATGAGGTCACCAGGTGAGAGCTGGTCTCCAGCCATCAGGGAGCCACCCACGAAGATGGTTCCCAGGACGATGCCTGTGGGGTGGGGGCAGAGCTGGATTTGAAGGGGATGTGCAGAAGGGGCACGGAGGAGGTCCTGCCCAAGGGAGTGCCACCCCAGGTCGCACCGTGTGACCCGCACTGACCGTTGAGCGCCAGGTTGGAGAGCCCCTGGAAGGCGGCGATGCCCAGTCCCAGCTGCTCACTCAGGCGTCCGGCATGGTCCACCTCGGCACGGAACAGCCTGGGGCAGGGGTGGGCCGGGGTCCCCTCTGCCCCACGCCCACCGCCCCCAGGCCCCAGCCTCGCCCTTACCCTGCCTGCTGCTCCTCCATGGCGAAGGCGCGCACCGTCCGCACGTTGCCCAGCGCCTCGTCGGCCACCACGGTGGCCTTGGCCACCTGCAGGGACAGCGGGGACATCGGAGATGCCCCACGACCATGCTCGGGGCTGGCAGGGCAGGGGCTCTCCGTGAGGGTTACCTGCTCCTGAGCCTGGCGGGACAGGCCGCGCAGGAAGGCGCCGATGAAGGCACCGGCACCCACGAGCGCCGGCAGCGCCACGAGCAGCAGCCCCGTGAGCTTGGGCGAGAGCAGGTACAGCGACACGAAGCAGCCGGCGGTCTGGGTGCCACTGCGCAGCCCCTGTGGGGACACAGAGGCTGGAGGGACTGCCGGGCTGGCCCAGGAGATGGCCGGGCTCACCTGGGAGAGGCCGGGCTCACCTGGGAGACGGCCAGCTTGAAGGAAGACTTGAACTCCTGGATGTCGGCCGTCAGCCGTGTCACCAGCTGCCCCGTGCGTGTGGCGTCAAAGAAGGCCACCTCCTGCCTGCCTGACGGAGGAGCGGTGGGCCGGGGGCCCTGGGCACCCCCTCTCCCGTGCCCCCCCGTGCCAGGGTTACCTGAGCAGGGCGCTGAAGAGAGCCTTGCGCAAGTTGCCGGCCACCCGCTCGCCCACGCGGGCCAGCAGCGCGATGTACCCAAAGGTCAGCAGGCCCTGCAGGACGGGGGGGGTCAGCAGGGCCGGGGGGCACCCCGGGACCCCCACCCGCCCTCTGGGGGCTCGGCACTCACCTGCAGGCAGTAGACGGCGAGCAGGCGCAGGGCCGGGCGCCGCACCTCCCGCAGGTAGGTGGCCACATGGCCGCGGGCACAGCGTGCCACCACGTCCACCAGCTGGCCCAGCAGCACCGGGATGCGCACGTTGAGCAGGGCTGCGCCCAGTGCCAGCTGTGGGGACACACAGGGACGGGGACAGGGCTGGCATGGCACTGGGACAGCAGCACAGGGTGCCACGCCATGGCACCAGGACAGCGGGTGGCACACTGTGGCAATGGGACAGCAGGTGGCCTGGCACAGCACTGGGACAGTGAGTGTCACACCATGGCACCGGGACAGTGCGGGTCATGCCATGGCACTGGGACAGTGAGTGTCACACCATGGCACCGGGACAGTGTGGGTCATGCCATGGCGCTGGGACAGTGAGTGTCACTCCATAGCACTGGGACAGTGCGGGTCATGCCATGGCGCTGGGACAGTGAGTGTCACTCCATAGCACTGGGACAGTGCGGGTCATGCCATGGCACTGGGACAGTGAGTGTCACTCCATAGCACTGGGACAGCGGGGGTCACACCGTGGCACTGCGACAGCGGGGGTCATGCCATGACACCAGACCTGTCTCATGTCAGACGCCTGCCATACACCAGAGACTGTCTCATGTCAGCACTGGGACGGCAGCTGTCACACTGTGCCACTGGGACAGCACGTGCCACACAACAGCGGATACCAGGATGGTGGGTGTCACGCAATGGCAGCAGGACAGTGGCTGCCACACCCTGTCATGGGGACCGTGGCCATCACACTGTGGCACCAGGACAGTGACAGGCAGTGGGATGGCAGGTGTCACACCGTGTCAGTGGGACAGTGGCCATCAAGCTGTGGCACCGGGGCAGTGTGTTACTCCACAGCACAGATGTGACACAGGGACAGTGGGGACAAGGGCGGCCATGGCCACCCACTCGCCCTGCTCACCACGACAGCAGCTGAGAGCGCCAGGAGCTGCGGGCGCAGGAAGGTCCAGAACAGGGGCCAGTCAAAGGGGGTCTCTGGGGGGGGCTCTGGCGGCTCGGCAGCGGCAGAGGGGACAGCGGGGACAGCGGTGGCCTCCTGGCAGCGCGCGGCCGTGCGCAGCAGCCCCAGCAGCACGCAGCCCGAGGCCGAGCCCGCCAGGAGCAGCCGCCGCGGGGCCGGGGGCGCGGGGGGCGGCCGGGGGGGCACGGCCAGCCCCAGGCGCCCCCCATACCTGAAACTGGGGAGAGGAGTGAGTGCAGCAAACCTGGAGGAGCCCCCAGGGATCAGCCCAGGCACCTCAGAATCCCATGTGCCCCCTCAGGAGTTGTGTGGCTGCCTCCAAGGGAGCCAGGACCCCCCAGGACCGCCCGGAACCCCGGAGCCCAATCCTCCACCAGGAGTTGGGATGCCCCCACTCCAAGGCCCGTGAGTCTGGGAAGCTCCCGGACGCCGCAGGCTGCAGAGTGCGAGCTCCCCGCATCGCACCGCACCCAGAGGCGGGCTCGCCCTCCCAGGGCAGCCCGGAGCTCCCCCGTACCTGCCCACGTGTTGCCCCCACCCCGATTCCCGTCCCGCCGCTCCGGTAAGCCCCCGGACCCCTCAGCCTCCCGGGAGCCCCGGTCTCCCCGCGGTCCCTGCGCAGGGATCCGGCTGTCCGGGAGCCCCCGCGAGTTCCCGGCACCCCTGGCCCCCCGCAGCCCGACTCGCGCCCCCGGGACCCCCGCGACCCCCGAGCCGGGGCTGCTCCCAGCAGGAGTTGGGGTTCCCAAGGGAGCCGCGGCTCCGGGATCTGCCCAGGATGCCCCGCACTGCCCGGTACCTGCGCCCCGGCACGGAGGGCGGCCGGAGCCGGGTCCAAGCGCCCGCCGCCCGCAGCAAGAGCACCGGCAGCGGCATGGCGGCTGCGGGCGGGGGCGGCTCCGGGGGCGGTACCGGGCGGCTCGGGGCGGGCCCGGGGCGGGCCGGGGCGGGCGGAGCCCCAACACCGCGGCCCGGGCCCTGCGCCGGCCCCGACCCGCACCGGCCCCGCTCCGCCGCCTCGGGCCCTTCCCGGGCTCCGCGCCCTGACCCCGCCGATCTCCGGGCCCGGCACAGCCGCTCCTCCCCGGGGCCTCCTCCGGACCGCCGGAACCGCACCGGAACCCGCGGCGGAGCCCGGAGCGCGCCCCGGCACCCCCGACCCGCCGCTGCCCGGGCTGCTGCCGGTGCGGCCATGGCCGGCGGCGGGGCCCGGGGCGGGCGCGGGGCCCCCTGAGCGCCCGGCAGCGGCGGGACCGGGCCGGCACCGAGCGCCAGGTGAGCAGGGACGGGGCAGCGCGTTCCGGGGCGGCGGAGCCCCGCCGTGCCCGCAGCGGGTCGCGCCGCTCTTCCCGGGGTCCCGCAGCCCGGCCGCTGCCCCGGGACCACCCAGCCGGGCAGCGCGGGGCACCGGGCCGGTGTGTCCCCTGCGGCCGTGCCGTGTCCCCACGTGTGGTCCCGGGGCACTCGCGGGGTCACTGACGAGCCCCGTACGGCGCAGCCATGTGTCACCACCGGGGCTCGTGTCACCAGGGGGTGTCACCCTGCCCTGTCCCCACGGGCAGGTGCCCGTGTCTCTCCCTCCGTGCGGAGTCGCGGGGGTCCCCGTGGCACAGGTGACGCTGCGGAAACGCACGTGTGTCCCGGCAGGGTCACCGGGGCCACCGCCGGGCCCGCCGTGTCCCTCGGCTGCCGCGTCCCCTGGGCTGTGTCCCCGGCCCCGGGGGTGTCCCGGCCGCCCGGCCCGGGGATCCCCCAGCCCCCCTATCCTTTACCCTCCGGGGCTATTTTCGGGCTCCGCGGGTATTTTTGGCCTCGCGGTGCGGAGCTGGTTGGGGACGGGCCGTGCCGATGTCACCCGCCGGGACACCCGATCCCGGGGGACGCGACCGCTGTCCCCAGGGGTGTTGCACAAGTGGGGTCGCGTCCCTCTTGCTGCACCAGCCCCGCGCGTGAGTCAGCCCCGGCCACGTGGGGCCGGACGGTGTCACCCGCGGCCACCGGCCTGGCCGGACACGGGCTGCGGCCACCGCGGGGGACGCTGGTGACGCGCGGCGCTGCGGGGCGGCGGTAAGGGGACCGGGGGGGTGGACGGGGGGTCCCGTCCCGCTCCAGGGGTGGGGGTCCCATCCTTCCCCAGGGGGTGATGGTCCCATCCAAGGGTTTGGGGTCCCTTCCAAGAGTTTTGGGTCCCTTCCTCCCCTGTGGGGGGGGGTGTCCTCCTGCCCCAAGGTCCGGGGTCCTGCCCTGCCCCACAGGGGTGGGGGGTCCGGTCCTTCCCCGGCCGGGGTCCGCAAGGCGTCGAGAGGCCGCCAGGGCTCGGGACTTGTCCTGAGCTGGTCCCGGCGCCGGGGGCGGTGTGTCCGTGGTGAGAGGGGTCTGCGGGCTGTCTGTGGGTACGCGAGTGCGTGGGGAGGGGGGCTCTGTGGGGTGAAGGGTATGGGGGGCTGTGGACACACACGGGTCCGTGGGGAGAGGCGTCCCCCCCCACTCGGGCTGGGCAGCGCAGCGTGGCCCCGGGGAGGGCTGGGGGAGTTTTGGGGTCCCTCGGACCTTGCAGGGGGTCCCTCCCGGGGAGCCCTGCGGGGTCGCGGCAGGCTCTGGCACCAACCTGGCCGGTGGGACAGGACGGGCCGGTGGCAGCTGCGGTGTCACCTGCCCGCGGCCGAGGCCAGCTCAGGGCACCCGAATGCGGGGCACGCGGGCGGCGCTGCGGCACCCCCGCGGCATTTCCGGTGCCCCACATCTGCCCCCGACCCCTCCGCCCCCCGCCTGCCCCATGGCGGCGGCCCCATGGCGGCGGCAGGCGCTCACCTTCCCCGGCAGGTGATGGCGGAGCCGGGAGAGGAGGACCGGGAGTACCGGGAGTACCGGCGGCTGGAGGATTGTGAGGAGGACTCGCCCCCCGGCGAGGAGGAGGAGGAGCAGCTGCTGCTGCACGTCACCGAAGGACCGACAGGTACTGGGGTACCGTCTGGCGCGGGATCCGGGTCCCATGGGCTGTTTGGGGACCCAGGAGGTGTTTCTGGGTCCTGGGTGGTGTGCGGGGGTCCTGGGGGGGCCGGTACCACATTCCCACCTGACCCCCCCCGTGTTTTCCCCCCCAGACTCGTGGCACCACATTAAGGACCTGGACAGTTTCTTCACCAAGATATCCTGGCACAGCCCCTGGTGGCGCTGCGGGGGACGTGGGGGAGCACGGGGTGACTCTGGGGATGGAGGGGGATGACATGGGGGGTCCCTCACCCGTTCATAGTGTCCTTAACCCCCCCACACATCTACCAGTTCCACCAGAGGAATGGCTTTGCCTGCGTGCTGCTCTCGGATGTGCTGGAGCTGGTGTAAGTGATGCCACGTTGTTGCCACTGTGCGGTGCCAGGCGGCCGTGAGCGACCCCGGGCTCCCGCTGACCCCCCGTGCCCCCAGGCAGTTCCTGTTCGTGGTCACCTTCAGCACGTTCCTGCTGTGCTGCGTGGACTACGACGTGCTGTTCGCCACACGCCCGCTCAACCACAGCCTGGTCCCCGAGCGCGCCAAGGTGACGCTGCCCGACGCCGTGCTGCCCGCCCCGCAGTGCGCCCGCAGGTGGGCACTCCGGGGACACCGGTGCTCAGGGGGGACACCCGGGCTCCCAGCGGTGGGGGTGACACGTGTGTCCCCAAAGGGTCGGTGGCAGCAGGTGGCTGCGGCTCCTGCTGCTGCCTGCGTGGCCGTGCAGAGGTGCCAGTGCCACGAGCGTGGCTTTGTGGGGTCAGGGTGCCACTGGTGGGGGCTGCATCACGTCCTGGTGCTGTGGGTGACGTGTCCCCAGCAGTCTCTGGGGCTGCAGATGGCTGTGAGGCGTTTGGTGGCCCTGCTGACACTTGTGTCCCCACAGGCTTTGTGTCAGCAGGTGCCTTCTGGGTTTGCTGGCACTGGTGTGGCTGTTGGGGGGGTCCCAGTGGCACTGTGACACCCGTGTCCCCGCAGGCTCCGTGGCAGCGGGTGGCTGCTGTTCCTGCTGGTGCTGGCGGGCTCAGTGTGGCTGTGCCGCCTGGTCACGGCGCTGCGGCGCCTCGTGGGCTTCTGGGAGATCCGCAGCTTCTACATCCGAGCGCTGGGCATCCCCGCGGTGAGGGGCCGGGGCTGGGCAGGGGGCTGGGCTGGGCTGTAGGGTGTCCCTGGGGAGGACCGGGGTCCGGGCTGGGCTGTAGGGTGACACCGGTGGGGCTGGAGGCTGGGCTGGGCTGTAAAGCGATACCGGGGGGGCTGGGGTCTGGGCTGGTCAGTTGAAAAGTGTGATTACAGTTAGTTCTGCTATGAGGTTTGTTGTTGGAGGGAGGACTATGTTAGGTTAGCTAGGAGTCGTCAGGTGGCTATGAGTGGTAGAAGGGGCTGGAGGCCTCGTGTGAGTAGGAGGATTGGGCTGTGGGTTCCTTCATAGTTGGTGTTGGCTAAGCAGAATAGTATTGAGGAGGTTAAGCCGTGTGAGATTATTAGAATAATTGCTCCTGAGAATGCTCATTGGGTTTGGACCTCCCCCCAGAGGGGCTGGGGTCTGGGCTGGGCGAGACGGTGCCGCCGGGCCATGCTGGGTGACACCAGCGCCGAGCAGCCCCGTGCTGTGCTGCGGGTACCCCGTGCCCACGCCCGTGCCGTTGCCGCAGGAGGAGCTGTGTAACCACAGCTGGCAGTCGGTGCAGGCCCGGCTGCTGGCCCTGCAGCGGCGCCAGCCCCTGTGCGTGCCGCGCCGGGAGCTGACGGAGCTCGACATCCACCACCGCATCCTGCGCTTCCGCAACTACACCGTGGCCATGGTCAACAAGTCCCTGCTGCCCGTGCGCTTCCGCCTGCCGCTGCTGGGCCCCGTGGTGTTCCTGACGCGCGGGCTGCAGTTCAACCTGGAGCTGCTGCTGTTCCGCGGCCCGGCCGCGCTCTTCCAGAACACCTGGAGCCTGCGGCCGCAGGTGAAGCGGGCGGGCGCGCGGCGGGCGCTGGCGCGGGGGCTGGCGCGGGCGGCCGTGCTGCTGGGGGTGGCCAACCTGGCGCTGTGCCCCTGCGTGCTGGGCTGGCGCCTGCTGCTCGCCTTCTTCAGCTACGCCGAGGGGCTGAAGCGGGCCCCGGGCAGCCTGGGCGCGCGCCGCTGGTCGCTCTACGCGCGCCACTACCTGCGCCACTTCAACGAGCTGGGCCACGAGCTGCAGGCGCGCCTGGGCCGCGGCCACGCGCCCGCCACCA
The DNA here is from genome assembly GCA_035582745.1 of Loriotus luctuosus. Classification (NCBI taxonomy): domain Eukaryota; kingdom Metazoa; phylum Chordata; class Aves; order Passeriformes; family Thraupidae; genus Loriotus; species Loriotus luctuosus. The sequence continues at coordinate 297,968 of JAWWEY010000115.1, forward strand.
GGTACATGGACTCGTTCAGCAGCCCGCTGCTGGCCGTGCTGGCTCGCCACGTCGGCTTCTTCGCCGGCTCCGTGCTGGCCGTGCTCATCGTGCTCACCGTGTACGACGAGGACGTGCTGACGGTGCAGCACATCCTGACGGCCATCACACTGCTGGGGCTCGTGGTCACCGTGGCCAGGTGGGTGCCGGATTGGTGGCCAGGTGGGTGTCGGGGTCACTGTGGCCAGGTGGGTGCTGGGGTCACGGTGGCCAGGTGGGTGTCAGGGATTGGTGGCCAGGTGGGTGCCGGATTGGTGGCCAGGTGGGTGTCGGGGTCACCGTCGCGAGGTGGGTGCCGGATTGGTGGCCAGGTGGGTGGGCCAGGCTCTGCCGTGCCATGCGGGGCCAGGTGGGCAGCGGGGGGGCTGAGGTGGGGCCCCGGCTGTGCCCCTGCAGGTCGTTCATCCCGGACGAGCACGCGGTGTGGTGCCCAGAGCAGCTGCTGCAGCGGGTCCTGGCACACGTTCACTACCTGCCCGAGCACTGGCAGGGCCACGCTGGCCGCGCCGAGACACGAGCAGAGATGGCACAGCTCTTCCAGTACAAGGCGGTGCGTGCAGCCCCCCGCTGCCCGAGACCCTCCTCCCCAGGACCCTGCTCCCCTGGGACCCTCCTCTCCCCCCTGCTCCCCAGCCCCAGCACCCCACAGACTGGGAGTCCCCCATCCTGGGACTTCCCAGCCCTGGCACTCCCCACCTCAGGATCCCCAGCCTGGACCCCTCAACACTGGGACCCCCTGCTCCAAGACCCCATTGCCCTGGGACCCCCTGTCCCAATCCCCTGCTCTGGGACCCCCCAGGACCCCTCAGATTGGGAGTTTCCCATGCCAGGATTCCGTACCCTGGATCCCCCACACTGGGACCCTCCTGCACCTGGGCTCCCCACTCTCGAGGCACCCCCACCCAGGAGCCTCCTGCTTTGGAATCCCCCAGGCTGAGATCCTGCACCTCGGGCAGCTCTGCCCAAGGACTGCCCTGCTCAGGACCTGCTGCCCTGATACCCCCACCCCGGACATCCCAGCCCAGGGCTTCCCAATCTGGGGCCCCTGCTGCCCCGGGACACCCCCCGATCCCTGTGCCTCCCCCTGCAGGTTTTCATCCTGGAGGAGCTGCTGAGCCCCCTGGTGACACCCCTGATCCTCATCTTCGCCTTCCCGCCCCGCGCCCTCGACATCGTGGACTTCTTCCGCAACTTCACGGTGGAGGTGGCGGGCGTGGGCGACATCTGCTCCTTCGCGCAGCTGGACGTGCGCCACCACGGCAACCCGCAGGTGGGCGCGGGGCCGGCCGGGGCGCCGCGGGGCCGTGCCGGGCTGCGTGTGCCACGTCCCTGTCCCCGCAGTGGCTGTCGCAGGGACACACGGAGGCGCCCCCGGAGCGCCAGGCGGAGCACGGCAAGACGGAGCTGTCGCTGATGCGCTTCGCCCTGAGCAACCCCAGCTGGCGGCCGCCGCCGCCCGCCCGCCGCTTCCTCGGACACCTGCAGGCGCAGGTGACCCGCGACGCGGCCACGGCGCCCGGCCCGCGGCACCTGCTGCCCGAGGGGCCGCTGCCCGCGTCCCTGCTCTCCGAGGACTCGGCCCTGGCGGTGAGTGGGGGCGCCTGGGGGTGTTTGT
>JAWWEY010000115.1:376461-395160 GCA_035582745.1 Loriotus luctuosus
CAATTCCCTTCAGGACTCAATTTCCTTTAGGACTGGTCCCCTTTAGGACACAATTCCCTTCAGGACACAATTCCTTTTGGGACACAATTCCTTTCAGGACATGATCGCTTTTGGGACACCATTCCCCTCAGGACACAATTCCCTTCAGGACACAATTCACACCCTTCAGGACACCATTCCCCTCAGGACACAATTCCTTTCAGGACACCATTCCCCTCAGGACACGATTCCCTTCAGGACACCATTATCTTCAGGACATTAATCCCTTTAGGACATGATCCCCTTTGGGACACCATTCCCTTCAGGACACCATTCCCCTCAGGACACCATTCCCTTCAGGACATGATCCCCTTTGGGACACCATTCCCTTCAGGACACAATTCCCTTCAGGACACCATTCCCTTCAGGAAATGGTCCCCTTTGGGACACCATTCCCTTCAGGACTCCATTCACACCCTTCAGGACACCTTCCCTCCCCAAACACACCTGGGAACATCAGGAAACCCCCCTGCCCAAGGGACATTGCTCCTGGAGCCAGACCCAAGGCCACAATCCCTTTTCCATGCTGGGATGGTGCCACGGGAGGGGCTGGCTCCAAAATTCCAGGGCTCCCATTCCTGGCAGCTGCCAGCAAGGCCTGGATTTGCACAGGAATCCAGCATTTCCCACCCCCCAGCACGTCCAGCTCACTCCCCTGGAATCTGGGAGCTTCATCCCAGCCTCAGCTCCCCAGGATTCACCTTGGAATGTCCACCAGGAGGATTTGGGCTCCTCTCCCCCAACCAGGTCCCAGATCTCAGAGCCCTCGCTGGGCTGCTCTGGCTGCACGGGGGATGCTCAGCCCCTTTTTTGGGTTGATTTCTTTGATCCTTGTTCTGGGGACCTCTGTGGGCCCCCCTCCCTTCCCTGGGCAGTGTCAGAGTCTCTGGGTTGGGGTGTGGGTTATGGGTGGGGTGGGATTTGGCCAAACCTGGATTTGATGACCCTGGAGGGCTTTTCCAGCCTCAGTGACTCAGTGATTCCGTGATAGGAGCCCACAGTGGTGTTTTTTAGGCTGTAACAGCAAGAAGGACTCACAGGAACAGCCCCAAAGCACATTCATTAACCCCTGATGACCACACCTCAGCCAGTACCTGGTGCTTTGCTGGATTTGATCTTTGAGCACCCCTGAAGTGATCCCTGCAAGGGGAAACCAAGAACCTGCCCAGCTCCAAGGACTCTGCAGAGCCCAGCCCCAAAAAGGGGGAAAGACAGAGAATTATAAAATCAGTGAGGCTGGAAAAGCCCTCAAAGCCCATCGAGTCCAGCTGTCCCCAGCAGTGCCACCTGTGTCCCCAGGTGCCACATCCACAGGGTTTCAATCCCTCCCACTGCAGGAGGAAAATGTCCCCAAATCACCTGGAATTTGCTGGGCAGGAGCCATGGGCTGCACCTTTCCCTGTTCTCAGCCCCCCAAAAAGCCATTTATTGACAGGTTTTTTTGGTTTGAGTGAATATTCCACTCCTCCTCCTCCCTCACTCTACAGGAAAACAAAAATGTCTTTTTTCCTGTTTCTTTTCAGCCTCTGAATTCACAGAATCCCAGAATCCTGGAATGGTTTGGGTTGGAAGGGCCCTGAAGGATCCAATTCCAGCCCCAACACCTCCCACTACCCCAGGGTGCTCCAAGCCCTGTCCAGCCTGGCCTTGGGCACTTCCAGGGGTGGGGAATCCACAATGTCTCTGTAATAACCCAATTTTCCAATTTCCCACCCTCCTTCCCCCCACTTTTCCCTCCATCTGCTGTGACTCCACTGCTAGGGCTGGCCAAACCTTTCCACGATGGATTTTCCCCCCAAAAAATGGCACAATGGCACAATTTGGGGCCGTTTCCCTGGTGCTGCTGCTCGTGAGAAGAGGAGCCTCAGTGGACCCATCAGCCCAGCCCAGGATTGCTGCAGTTTGCTGTGAATTTTTCATGCTGCAATCAGCTGGTGCTGCAGGCACGCACGGATGGAAGAGAATCCTGAAATATTCATGACCCACTGCAGAGCACAAGCAGCAAGAGAGCTGCAAATGAGGACAGGCAACCTCAGGCAGCCCGCTGGAGTCACTCCCCCTTCTTTGGCCAAAATTCAGGTGGGTTAAAATGGAGGAAAACCGCCAGATTCCAGGTTTGGGGTGACCAGAGGTTGGATTTAGGACACATCAGGTGAGCTGAACCTTCCAGGATGTCCCTGGAGCTTCTGGGCCACAATTTGTCCTGGATGAGCACCCCTGGGCCAAATTCCTGAATTTCATTCCTGTGGGTCTGGGCAGGACAAAGCTCATGGGGAATGGGCAGGGAGTGGATTTAATGTGCATTTATCACCAAATCTCAGCATCCATCCAGACACCACAAAGCAGCAGCCAGACTTCCCTCCCTCCCTGATGAAACCTGACACCAAACTCTTTAAATTTAACCTGAGTGGGGACAGAAATGAGCAGAGCTCCAATTCTCACCAACACCACGGGTTTAGTTTCCCTGGAATGATCACATTTCCCACCTCTATTCCTTATTTATGTCTCATTTCCTTGCCTTAAAAGCCGCCCTGACCCGAGTTTGGGGTGGTTTCCTTCATCACTGCCACCATTAGGAACGCTGCAATCAGAGGACTGGGGGCTCCTCATCACTTATTTAAAACGTACCTGGCAGCACAGACGTTTGTGAAAGACATTCCAAATTATGTCCAAGTGGAAAAGAGAGGGGAGGCAAAAAACCAACGCTTCCACATCTCCATCTCCTGCTCATCTGCAGACCCCCCACAGCACAGAGGAGGAGGAGAAGCTTCAATATTGGTTTAAAAAATTCATGGGCCTCTCTCCACCTGATATAAACCTGTGAGGAAGCTGCTCTGGATTAGGGAAGGTGGGAATTTCTGGCCACTGCTGAGGTTCTGCCTGATGTTCTTGCCTTGTTCCTCTAAGTTCTTTTAAACTTTCTGATGTTGACATTCCTGTAACAAACTTTCTCACGTGCTTTTCTGTAAATAATTATTGGTTTACATTCTTTTCTGGAGGAGAAGAAATTTGATGGACTGTTGGTTTGTCCAGTGCCATTGCAGAGGTGGCACTGTCACCCTCCAGTGCACTGTCACTTTTCAAAGTCCATAAATGTTGGAGTCAGAAATTAAACTGCCCTTCTTTTTACCTTGGAGATTCCAGTGTCTGTTTTGTTTTATTTCATGTTCTAGAGAGACAAACTGGCAACATCCCAGCCCCCAGCTTGGGATTCCACAGCTTCCATCCAGGATGGGATGGATTGGTGTCACCCTGTCCCTCTAAGTTCTTCTCAGCCTTCTGATATTTACATTCTTGTAATGAACATTCTCACAGCTTTTCTGTAAATAATTGTTGTTTCACATTCTTTTCTGGAGCAGGAGAATTTTGATGGACTGTTGGTTTGTCCAGTGCCATTGCAGAGGTGGCACTGTCACCCTCCAATGCACTGTCACTTTTGAAAGTCCATAAATGTTGGAGTCAGAAATCAAATGTGAAAAATGCTATTTTATTATTGGCTTTTCACAAATATTCAAATGAATGTTGTATGTGTTGTGTTAGAAAGTGATGCTGTATTAATTTTCTTAAGTAGTGTGTTCAATATAGTTTCAGGTTACAACAAACTGTTGAAATAGAAACTATGCTATGTAAGATACTTTTTTAAAAAAAGAAAGCACTTGCATCAGATAGCAGCCACAGGACACCTGAATCTTTCAGAGGAAGATAATTTATTGCTCCATTATCAGAAGAAACAAACTTCTTCCTGCCTCACTCAGGCTTGAAGGCGCTGTCAGGATTCAGAGGAAGAAGCTGACACTGACCAGACAGAATCCTGTGTTTGAATGGAATTTATGCATCATGTATGAGGTGTATGAATATTCAACAGGCTGTTGCATTTAAGGGTTAATCCTCTGTTAACGTGGGTCCTTTTTTGGGCTTATTTTGCCCAGAAAGAGGTACCTGGATGTCTGTAACTCTTTGTTTCTATTGTCTCGTATTGTCCTAATTCAAATTGTCCAAAATTTTAATTGCTGTAATTATATTGCTATTTTTATGAGCATTTTATTACTATTAAACTTATAAAATTTTAAAAACAAGTGATTGGTGTTTTTCACATTAAACTTCCCTTCTTTTTACCTCAGAAGTTCCAGCATCTGTGTCGTTTTATTTTGTGTCCTATAGCAACGTGGTGTCTTTTCAGGGAAAGCAGGGCTGGGTTTTTGGGCGTCTCTCACGTTGTGTTCTTGGCTCAGATGGGTTTTGACAGGCTGAGCAGATTATTTCTACAAATCCCCCCTCAGGAGCTGCAGCCATGGCAGGGAGTGGGAGGTTCAGGGGAAACTGAGGCTCTGGAGCTCCCTGAGGCCCAGAGGAGGTGGGAGGTGCTGCCTGTGCTGCGCTGTGGGTTTGGGAAGGAGCTGCCCCAGCTGGCACAGGAGCCATCCAGCTGGCACTGCTCATCCTCCAGGAGCTGTGCCTGTCACTGAGGGCACCTCCCACACCTCCAGCCAGGCTCTGCTCTGCAAATCCACCCACCCTGGAGCAGTCTCACCTGACCCAAACTCCTGTCAGGAAGGGCTGGAGCCGGGCTGGGAGAGCTGAGGATGCTCACCTGGAGAGGAGAAGGCTCCAGGGAGAGCTCAGAGCCCTTTGCAGGGCCTGAAGGGCTCCAGGAGAGCTGGAGAGGGACTGGGGACAAGGGATGGAGGGACAGGACACAGGGAATGGCTCCCATTGGAAAAGTGGCAATTTAGATAGGATACTGGGATGAAATTCCTGGCTGGGAGGGTGGGGAGGGACTGGAATGGATTTCCTAGAGAAGCTGTGGCTGCCCTGCTCATGGAAGTCCCCAGGTCAGGTTGGATGGAGCTTGGAGCAGCCTGGGCTAGTGGAAGGTGTCCCTGCCATGGCAGGGGTGGGATGGGATGGGATAATCCTCACAGCCCCTTTCCCCCCAGACCATCCCATGATTCCATGACAGGAGCCCAGCATCAGGCCCTCCAAGCCCAGCCTGGCTGGGAAGGACGAGGATGAGCTGCTCCTGCAGCCCTGTCCCTGCCCCCAGGCCTGTTCCCAGCCCCAAATCCCGATCCCAATCCCACCGTCATCATGTAGTCCTGGAGCAGCTCGGTGGCCGTGGTGCTGAGCTCGCTCTCGCTGGCCGTGGTGACGTGGGGGGACGGGGACGTGTCCCCTGCTTCCAGCGTGTCTGCAAAGGAACTGACACCCAGCAGGGTCAGCTCTCCTGGGACCCCTGGGGGCTGGGGAGCTGCTGCTGGGATTGCTGGGTGGTTGTGCAGCGCCAGGATCCTTGGGGTGCCTCCCAAGCCAGGATGTTCTGTGATTCTGGGAGCCCCCAGCTCCTGAGGGCACCCCAAGACTGCCAGGGAACTCAACACTGCTTTGGTGACAGTGACAACGAAGCCCTGTGTAGGGAATTATTGCTCTGGCTGCTTCCTCCTTGGGAGCCACACAGGGGAAAATCCCCATGCTCCCTACCTTGGGCTTAAATGTGCAATTTTTAATGAGGTTCCCAACTCCTCCATGTTAAACATTCCTGCAGTGTCCCTCTATGTTGGTTATTCCCAGAGCATCCCTCCATGTTAGCCACTGGTTTGTGTGCTAGGATTTCACCCCACAAACACTGTTGATGTTTCCAGGAGGGAGAAGTTTCCCAAATAACAATTTTTGGGGAAAACTCTGCTCCCAGCTCCAGCTGCTGACCCTGCACTGTGACTCCTGGAATGCTGAGGGCAGAACAATCCAGGCCTGGCCAGGACCTGTGCCAACCCCCCCAGGCCTGGCCAGGCTCAGCTGAGCTCCCTGGGGTGCTGAGGGCAGCAGATCCGGGTTAATCCTGGCTCCAGGGGCCAGGGATCACTCACAAAGTGCTGGCATCCGCCTCGAAGGGCTCCTTCACGTCCACCTTGGTGGAAGAGTCATCTGCAGGGGAAAAATGTGGGAGAGTGAGTGTGAGAGGCTCAAACTTGGTGTCTTCCCAAGCCAGGAGAGACACAAAGTGATTCCTGACTTGGCTGGAGGGGAGGAGGCCAGGAATGAGTGACCAGGTAAGAGGAAACAGCCTCAGGTTGTGCCAGGGGTGGTTCAGGGTGGATCTCGGAAAGATTCCTTCATGGAAAGGGTGGCCAGGCACTGGAACAGGATGCCCAGGGAGGGGTGGAGTCCCCACCCTGTGGATGTGGCACCTGGGGACATGGTACATCGTCATGGTGGCCTTGGCAGTGCTGGGAGCTGGGTGGGCTCAGGGGCTCCTGAGGCTTTCCCAACCCCAACCACTCCCAGCTCTGGCTGTGTGTGGCCCCAGAAGGGTGCTGGGGGTTCCTGAGGCTCTCCCAGCCCCAACCACTCCCTGCTGTGACTCTGTGTAGCCCCAGGGAGGTGTCGAGGAGGCAGGAGCAGCCTGCAGCAGGACACATGCACCGCTGTGCAGGGACAGGTGCTGGGGGGTTCCTGAGGCTTTCCCAACCTCAGCCACTCCCAGCTGTGGCTGTGTGTGGCCCTGGGGAGGTGCTGGATGGGCTCAGGGGTTCCTGAGGCTCTCCCAACCCCAACCACTCCCAGCTGTGACTCTGTAGGGCCCCAGGGAGGCAGGAGCAGCCCGCAGCAGGACACACGCACCGCTGTGCAGGGACAGGTGCCGCGTGGGCGTCGAGGCCCCGTCGAAGATGGCGCGGTCCAGGAAGTCGATGGTGGACTCGGTGTAAACGATCTGGAAGACTTGGCTGAGCAGGGAGCACAGCTCCTCAGCACCCACCTGGGAACGAGCAGGGAGCTGTGGCAGAGCCCACGCAGGGACATCCCCTCTCCCTCTGGCTCTGTGGGATGGGTGCTGGTCCCCCACGAGGACAGGGAAGGCACAGAGCCCAGGTCCATCACCCTCCCAGCATCCCCACCCTCTCCCACCCAGCAGCAGGAGCTGGGATGCTCCAGCATTAACCCTGGAGCCCCCACATTCTGTGCTGAGACTCCCCCATGCAGCTCCCTGGGATTTTGGCTCATCCCAGAGGAATGCCCCAGGGAATGAGGGCAGTGAAGCTCCCTCTCAGTGGAGATCAGAGAGGCTGAGACTGGAATGCCTGGATCCAGACACTGGATGAAACAAATTCCCAGGTCAGCACAGGGAAAACACCCTGATCAGCAGAACCATTGTGGGATTGTCCTCATGGATTCTGTGCTGCTGCAGAAGGTTCTGGACAACAGGGACCAAGGGAAACACTTCTGGAGACCTTCCTGTGTCCCAGGCTTGGCACAGGGATCAGGAGTCCTTCTCCAAGTGCTCCAGCAATGCCCAACCACACCTGGCATCCCTAAATCTGTGTCCCAAGAGGTGTGAGAGCGGGGAAGGACCCGGACACACAACAGGACTTGGCCACTCTGGTTTTGTGGCTCCACCATCACTGTGACCCAAGAGCCAGAACCTCCCAGCAATCCCAGTGACCTGGAGCCCAGGCTGGGGTGCTCCCAGGGTTCCATGGAGCAGTGAGAACCATCCATACCTTGTTCTCCGTGGCCAGGACCACCAGGCAGCAGGACTCCAGGGGCCCCCCTGCGCTCTCCGACAGCGAGCCCGACGTCAGCGCCTTGGAGCCCTCGGCACACAGGCTCTGGCTGGGTGAGATCCCGGGATCCTGAGCTGAGGGGAGAGCACAGGTGAGGCCAGGCCAGGGCAGGGAGGGGGTGGGAAAGAGTCCTGCAGGTGAGGAACAGCTCTGAAGCAGAATGGGATGAAAAGCCTCCAGTCTGGAGCTGGTTTTGACAGCTGTCCGGCTGTTTTCACAGCTCAGAATTCCACCACCAGATTTCCAATCCCTGAGGCCTTTATTCCTTTATTCCACAGTCTACCCAGGAGGTTTGTACTCAGATAAATCCCTGACTCAGCCCTTCCCCGCTGCAGTTCCTTTAGGGGGCTCCCCACACTCCCCAGCTCCCTGTTCCCAAACCATGCAGTGTGACATGCACAGGACATGGAACAAGGCATCATGGAACTCTCATGGAATGCTTCGGGTTGGAGAGACCTTGAAGACCCCCAGCCCCACCCCCTGCCACGGGCAGGGACATCTCCCACTGTCCCAGGTGGCTCCCAGGGGACAATCCCAGCTCCAAGGGCACAGCTCACCTGTCTTGAGCACGACCAGGTGTGCGGAGTCATCCCGGATGTAGGAGACGGAGGCGATGTCGTGGATGGGCACCCTGAGGATCAGGTCCTCCCCGTCCCTCCACACCAGCTTGATGTTGTAGGCAGAGAGGCTGATGACAGCATCGTGCTCTGGGGTCAGCTGCCCCGGGAGCTGGTGGGCTCTCTGCAACACCAGGAACACCATGGATTTAGTCATGGAATGGCTGGGCTTGGAAGATGAAGGATTATCCAGCTCCCCGCCATGGGCAGGGACACCTCCCACTATCCAGGCTGCTCCCCATCCAACCCGGCCTGGAACACTTCCAGGGATGGGCCACAGCTCCTCTGGGAAGTCCATCCCAGGGGTGTTTCCCCTTTGGGAGCAGCAGCTGGCCCAGGGCTGAGGAGGCTCTGTGAGCCTGGATCTGTGCCTGCAGGGAGGCAGTCCCAGAGCAGCTGAGCGCTCACCTTGGCGTTGTCGATCAAGTGCAGGATCTCCGTGCGGCTGGAGGGGTTCAGGTACCCCGGGATGGAAGTGAGCTGCCCTAGATACTGGGAGAGAAGAGCCAAACCATTACCATGGCATGGACACCAACCCGGACACGGCAGAAAGAGCCATGGAGACGCTCCAAGAGAAACCTGGGACAGGAACAGGGTGAGTTTTGGGTTTGGGTGAGTTTTGGGTTTGGGTGAGTTTTGGGTTTGGGTGAGTTTTGGGTTTGGGTGAGTTTTGGGTTTGGGTGAGCTTTGGGTTTGGGTGAGCTTTGGGTTTGGGTTTGGGAGATGGATAAGAGGTGGGGATGCTCAAAAAGAAGCTCCACAGAAACCTCAGAACCCCTTGCAGTGCCTAGGGGGCTGCAGCAGAGCTGGAGAGGCGCTCTGGACAAGGGGGAATGGGTTCCCACTGCCAGCTGGGGTATCAGGAAGAGGTTCCCTGGAGCAGGCCCCGTGGGTACCTTGACCTCCTTCTCGATGTAGTCGTGGAGCAGCAGGTCGGGCTCCACGCGGTCGGGCGGTGCCACCAGCACGGTGTGCAGCGGGCGCCGCTCCGTCACCTTCTCCTGGGCCTTCTTGTCCCGGCCCTTCTCCCCCTTCAGGAACACGCGCTTGAACGGGGACACGATGCCAGGCTGGGGACAGCAACAGCACCGGGGTCAGCAGGGGCTGGCACTGGCACTGGGCGTCCCACGGCCCCTCCTGCCCAGTGACCCTCGATCCCACCCTGCTGCTTTTGCCCCATGGACACGCCTGCTTTGGAGGTATAAATCCATGGATTTCCAGAGAAAACCCTTTCCTGGGACACAGCACAAGTGCTGAATGTTCCCACTGTCAAAATATGGTGGTTTTTCTCCAAAGTCACCGTTCAACCTTCCAGGTAAGAGAAATCCTGCTCTTACATACAACAATATATTCCAGGTGAATCCCCCCATGGACAACGCCTGCTTTGGAGCTATACATCCATGGATTTCCAGAGAAAACCTTTTTCCTGGGATATAGCACAAGTGCTGAATGTTCCCACTACCAAAACGTGGTGGTTTCCCCCCAAAGTCACAGTGCTCAACCTTGCAGGTAAGAGAAATACAATTCTTACATACAACAATATATTCCACGTGAACAGCATATCCACAGGGATTCTCCATGGTTTTGCACTTCCCTAAGGATCTGATGGGGCAACTCAACAAGGAATGCCAAAGAAACAGGCAGGAATGTTCCAAGGAGACCCCAAACAATGAGAAAATTACCCAGAAAGTGGATTTTGCCTGGGAAAAATGGGCAATTCCAAACTCTGCAGTGCCAGGTCTGGAAAACCACTGGAGCCAACACAGCTGTCCTTCAGCATGGGAATGCCACGTGGATCTCACCAAGCTCCACACTGGATAAATGATTGGGAACATCCCCAAAGTGCTCCAATTCCAGCTTTCCCAAGGGATGGGGATGTTTGGAGCAGACAGATCCATGGCTGGATCTAGGAACTCCTTGGACATGTGACTCCAGTGTCCCATTCCCTGGTGGCCTCTGCTTCCCACCCCTCAGGACAACCACATCTTGGCTTTCCTGATCCTCAGGGGCAAGGAAAGGAATGTGGCATCTGAAGGGGCAGAGAACATGCTTCCAATGGTGGATTATTGAAATATAAAACAAGGAAAAGCTCCTGGGACAACAAGAATTACCAGCTCACAAGGAAACACAAGGACATTGGGGACAGCCTGGCCTGGAAAAGCATCCCCTGGATCGGGGAGACAAAAATGAAGGGATCTTACAGGACAGAGAGGAGAGGAAATGGCTCCCCAGCCCTGCCTCAGGAGCAGCAGTGTGGATTTTTGGGAAGCATCTCTACACAGAGCATCCAGGATATTCCACCATCCTGCCAAGGGGCTGGGGCTGTGGACAGAAGGCAATCCTGGACACAGCAGGTCAGTGCACCAAGAACTGAGATTTGGGGACTCTCCAACTTTGGGGTGTCCCATCTGAAATCCTGCCTGCCAGTGCCTGAGGATGCAGTTCCACAGGGATCCTTCAGGGATCCTTCAGGAACCCAAAGCAGAGCAGAGCAGGGCCGTGCCGCTGGCACCGAGGCCGTACCCAGACACTTCCCCTTTCACCAGGCAGGATCCAGGCCCACCCCAGCCCAGAAAAACCCCTTTTCCCTCCAGGATGTGGCTGCAGCCCTCGGGCTGGGAGGATTCCGCGCCCTCCTGGCTGTCCTGGGCAGGAATGGGGACCCCAAGGCCCGGCTGTGACACCCCAGGCTGTGACGCAGCTCCTGCTCCTGGGGCACCCCAAGGGCCAGCACCCACCTCGTCCTCCATGGAATCCCCCTGGGTAGCAGGGGCTGTGCTGGGGGGCTGCAGGGGCTCTGGGGGGGCTCTGGGGGAGCAGGCCCTGAGGGAAGGCTCTCCTCCTTTTGGGGTGCTGCGATGGAGGCGCTCGGGGCCAGGAAGTGCCACGGTTTCCTCTGTGCCACGTGACACCGAGCTGGGGAGGGACCCACGGCAGGGCACGAGCCCATTCCCGCTCCCACCCTGCATCCTGAGCCCCCAAATCCTTGGAAACACCCCAAATCCTGCATCCTCTGCCACTGCCACACGCAGGAGGGAACAGCCCCGTGCCAAGGAGGCTGAGCTCTGGTTTCTCTGCCAAGCTCGGAGCTGTTCTGTTCCAACACCCAGCTGCATCCCAGGTGAGGCTTCCCCGATCCCAAAGATCCCACAGCCCACTGAGTCCACGGGCTGTGCAGCTTCTTCCTGCCCAGAGCAGCTGGGGCTGTCCCTGGCAGTGCCCAGGCCAGGCTGGATGGGGCTGGGAGCAGCTGGGACAGTGGAAGTTCCTCCACCCCAATGCCCAACCTCCCACATCCACACTCCCCCTGCATCCCATGGACACTCCCAAATCCACTTGATCCCAAAGAGCAGAGGGGCTCCAGCCCCGCAGCAGCTCTGGGGCCTCCTCTAGGTCTCCCCAGCAGCTCCAGGTCCTTGTGCTGTTGGAGCTGGGGCAGCTCTGCAGGTGGGGTCTCACCTCTCCTTCTGCCCACCCTGGGGATCAGCCCAGGGCACAGGGCTGGAAATTTGGGATGACAAAGGAATTTCAAGAAGAACTTCCCCCAACAACTCCAAGCTCAGCCAGTCCATGTTTCAGGAGGGAAAAGCTGAAGCAGCTGCTGGGAGAGGCAAATGGCACCAGCCTCAGCTCTGCAGGGCACCCCGAGCTGGAAAAGCTGGGAATTTCCCACTGACAGCTGAGTGCACAGGGAACTCCCTCAGGGAACCCCTGTATCCCTGTCAGAGCAGCAGGGAAATCACTCCCAGGAAATTCACCTCCACCCACAGTTCCTGTGGGAATGGGCAGGCTGGCAGCATCCATCTCCTCCTGGGGCTCCAGCTGTGACACCAGCCCAGGGCTGGGCAGAATTCCAGAGGGCTCCATCCTGCCTCCCAGGACTTGTGGGCAAGGGGATTTCATCCCAGGACAGCTGCCCTTCCCCTGGGATAAGCACAGTGAGACCCAGGGAATGGGAGCTCCTGGAAGGAACTGCAGGGCTCCAGTTCAAACCAGTTTGGGTTTTATCCACAGCTGGACTCGGCCCCACAGCCAGGCTGGGATTTTCCTCCTTATCCCAAGCAAAGCTGCCCTGAGCTCCCTTTGGATCAGCACTGAGGGAACTCAAGGCCTTCACCTCAGCTCGGAGAGCTGCTGGGATGATCCAGAGAGTGGGAAAAGCAGGAAGGAGAGCTCTCCCTGCAGCTGGAACATCTGGGGAAGACAAGGATGGATCTGCCAATCTCCAGGTCTGATGGTGACCCACAGGCAGCAGCTCCAGGGGTTAATTACCACCAAACCCATGGAAAACTCACTGCAAGGGAGCTCCCCAAGGCCATGGATCAGCTGAGGAGAGGCCACAGCCCAGGCACTGCCAGCTCAGCCCTGCTCCAGAGGGACTGGGACAGGACTGGAGTGGGACCAGCCCTGGGAAGGGGCCTGACGAGGCTTTAGGGATCAGAGAGCCAGGTGGGATCAGCCAGGTGGGATCATGACAGGGTTAGGGGGCCAGCCCAACGTGTCCCTGTGGAAGGGAGGATGAATAATCCAGACTGTTCCCAGTGCCAGGAACCACAGTGGGGTGCCCCAGGGAGCAGGTGAGGCACACCTGAGCTCTGCCTACACCCCCTGGAGCCCTGGGAGCTGTTCCTTCCCAAAAGCAGGACCATCCTGTCTCTGATGGCATCACGGGGGTTTCCTTCCCAAACCTGACTGTCTGGAAAGCCTGGAGGGCAATTCCCAAAAAATTCCCACTCGACTTCACTCATTCTGGAAATGTTTTGCCCAGCTCCAGCAGGACCCTGCTGCCACCTCTGGGATCCCTGTGAGGCCGGGGGCTCCCAAAACCCCCAATTTCCCCCCAAAGGCCGGGATCAGATCCATCCTCCTGCTCCAGGAGTGCAGAGCAGCTCTGGCTCAGCCTCTCCCAGGGACACAGAAATGGGCTGGAAGGAGGGAAATCAGGGCAACACGGGCACGGCTGGAGCTGCTGAGCCCCGAAGACATGAGAAAGGCATAAATTAATAGATGCATGGATGAAATTAACTCGCATCAGTAACAATTTAAATAAATTAGCAAACATCAATTAATCGCTCCATAACTAATAACCCCATCAATTAATAACCTTCTCCAAGCCCTCAGTCACAGCGGGAGGTTCCGGGCCGGGAGCTCTGGGGAGGGGGACGCGGGCAGCCCCTCCGGGGAGTGGCAGCCGGTGCCTCCCGGGATGGGGCACTGGAACAGCCCCGGGAGGGCACCGGGCACCGCCGGGGGCTCCGGGCCGGGGCAGGGGGCGGCCCCGCCCGGGCTGCTCCACCCCCGGGGGCACAGCGCGACCCCGGCTGCCCCTCTGCCCCCGCTCTCACCTTCTTGCCCTTCTTGCCCTCCTCCTCCATGGCTCCGGCGGCGGCCCGGGCCCCCCCCGGGGCATCCCGGCCCGGGTGAGCGGCGGGGCCTCAACACGCGGCAGCGGCGGTGGCAGCCATGGCCCGCTCTGTTCCCGCTCCAGCCCCGCCTCCCGGTGGCGTTCCCGATCCTACTCCCAGTCCCGGTCCCGGTCCCGGCGCCGCCTCAGCGCCCGCGGCACGGCCCCGCCGCCATCTTGGGCGGCGCCTTCCGTGACGTCATCGTCCCGCCGCCGGGGGGAGACGAGGGCAGTGCGCCTGCGCCAAACGGTCGGCACGGCGAGCCACGCCCACCCACCCAACCACGCCCACCCACCCAACCACGCCCTCAGCCTGTGACCACTGCTGACCACACCCATCACTGTAAGACCACGCCCCATGGCCCTGCCTCCATTGTGATGTCACACTGCGACCATTCACACGGCCTCAGACCACGCCCCTCCCTGGCCCCGCCCACCTGTGCTCTTCAGGCGCTGATCACGCCTCCCCTCACGTGTCCGTGACGTCATCAGGAGGCGCCCTCTCCCTGAGCCATGGCCGCCGCAGCAGCAGGTGAGGGGCGATGGCAGCCCGTGCGCATCCACCGCCATCCACCGCCATCCGCGGCCTCCCGCCGCCGGGGCCGCCTCCGCGGCCGCCTCCGCGGGCCGCCGCACCTCTGATGGCTCCCGGGGCCGCGCGTTGTGCGGCGCTTCCCGCCCATCGGGCCCCGCCGCTCTCGTGAGGGGCCGCGGTGCGTTCCGGGCAGGGCCGCCGGGGCTGTCCTGGGCCGTCCCGGGGGATCGCGGCTCCCTCGGGAACGGATTCCCGCCGCAGGCTCCAGCATGGGGGGGCCTGGCGTGGCCCCTGCCATTCCTGTAGCGCTGCCAGAGCATCCCGGGGCCGTTTGAGGCCGCTCCCGGCGCCTCCCGGGGGCGGTCATAGAATCCTCGGACATGCCCGGGCTGGGTGGGACATGGGGGGACTGCGGGAGCCCGAAACCCCCGGGCGCGGTGGGGCCCGTGGCATTCCTGCTTTCCTATTCCAGGCTCGTGCTCCGAGGATCCAGAGGGATTCAGGAAGCCACCGGAAAAAAGGAAATGGATTCAAGGGACCTAGCACCGCAATTAGCCCGCTTTTGGTTAAGTAAGGCTACCAAGGCCTCTGCCCCTCGTGTCCCAGGGCTGAAATTTCATGGCAATGCCGTGACCGAGACATGGAGCTCAATCCTGGCAGGAGTTACTTGCTGACACCGCTGCCAGGGTGGGGGCCAGCCCCAGCTCTGCCCGTGTTCCTTGGCTGCCCAGGGAGGTCTGCAGGGCTGGAATGCCCCGGGAATGTCGGGCAGTTCTGTTCCTGGGAGCCTGCCAGGGCCTGGGCTGTCCCCGTGTCACCCCTGGCTCCAGCAGGACCCTCCTGGAGTGCCACCGAGCTGCCGGTGCCTCCTGCAGAGCCCGGGATCCACCGTACCTGGGTGCCCCGGGCCCTTTCCGCCGCAGGCTCCAGCATGGGGGGGCCTGGCGTGGCTCCCACCATTCCTGCAGCGCTGCCAGAGCATCCCAGGGCCGTTTGAGGCCACTCCCGGCACCTCCCGGGGGTGGTTATGGAAACCCCGGACACCCCGGGGTAGTTATGGACATCCCGGGGTGGTTGTGGACATCCCGGGGGGGTTATGGACATCCCAGGGGGGGTTATGGACACCTGGACACCCATGGGGTGGTTATGGGCATCCCGGGGGGGTTATGGACATTCCAGGGTGGGTTACGGACATCCCAGGGGCAGTTATGGACGTCCTAGAGTGGTTATGGACACCCCAGGCCCACTGGGATTTGTGGAGAACAGGGGGTCCAGGGGGCAGCAGGGCCCGTGACATTCCTGCCTTTCCCATTGCAGGCTCCCTCCGTGGTGATGCAGAAGGGACCAGGAGGCCCCCAGGAAGGAGGAAGCGGGTGCCAGGCTGTTGTGACTGTCATTAACCCAGCTCAGTTAATGAGCCAGCAGGAGGTGTGTGCTGGGTGTCACCTGCTGGGGACTTGCTCTGCCTGCCCTTCCTGGGCCCGTTATCCCACAGGGACCTGTGCAGAGGCTGGAGCAGCAGGGCAGAGTCCCTGTGGAAGATCCAGGAGGATTCAGCGACACCAGAGTCAGGGAATTAAACATGAATCAATAGATTTAACATGTTTTGAGTCTAAAGCTTTTGTATTTTCTGTTTCTGGCAAAAAGGGATGAAGATGGGGCTCCAGTGGGAGGGGAAGGGGATGCTCCAGGTGCTGGAGCTGAGATTCCCCAGGGGAGCAGGAGCCCACCCCGTGTCCCCAGGGTCACCTGGGCTTGCTGTCCCCATGTCCCAGGCTCGGGTGGCCCCATTTCCCTGAACCCCAGTGTCCCCAGTACCCAGTGTCCTGGTGTCCCTTGTCCCTGAGCTCACCTCCTGTGTCCCCAGTCCCTGGTGCCCGACGGGGTGGCTGCAGAGGCGGGACAGGGACACAGGGACAGGGACACGCTGCCTGTGAGGCAGGGCACAGTTCCCAGCTGAAAGCAGTGACCCAGGTGTGCTCCTGCAGGGATCCTGGAAGCTGCTGAGGAGCTGCTGGGGTACCAGAACGAATCGAATAGCTCCGTTTAATGCCTCAATTAAATTAATGTATCTGTTAATTAACAGAGCAGATGGTTACATTAACGGGTTAAATACATTACTGGAATATTTTAGGATAAGCTCCTGTTGATCTGTGTTATTGGAGCAGCCCTGGGGCAGGACGAGCTGTGCCTGGGACCACTGAAGCGTCCTGGAACCCCAAATACCCGGCCGGACACTGGGGGGCCGCGGGAGGTGGGGAGAATGGTAATTAACGGGGTAATTAATTACAGCACCCCAATAGGGGAGCCCTGAAAGGGCTGGGAGTGGCCTGTTGCCATAGCAACCGCCCCGCCTCCGGGGCGGGGCTTCTCCATGACAACATCGGTGTCCTCCCGTCAGCGGGCGAGGCGTCTCCATGGCAACGGCGCTTGCCCCGCCCCATGTGGGCGTGGTCATACATCACCCCTTAGGGGTGGGGCGTCGCCATGGGAACGTGGCCGGAAGTGTCGCGCGGACTCGGTGTCCCGTGAGCCCCCGCGCGCGGTTCCGGCGGGCCGGGCCGTGCCGGGAGCGGGGCCGGGATCGGGCCGGGCCGTGCCGGGAGCGGGCCGGGATGGAGGCCGTGCCCCGCATGCCCATGATCTGGCTCGACCTCAAGGAGGCCGGGGAGTTCGCCTTCAACGCCGCCGTCAAGAAGGTGGGGCCGGGCTCGGGCCTGGGCGGGGCGGGGCCGGGAGGGAACCGGGCAGGTCCCACTGCCTTCGGGGGGCCCAGGGCGCGGGGAACGGCGGGCGGGATGTCTGGGGGTCCCTGCAGCCTGGGGCTGGAGCTGGGGGTTTGGATCGGTGCGGGCAGCGAGGGACGGGAGGACGGGACCCCCTGCCCGGAGCCACCGGGGGCTGGCACCGTGTCCGTGCCACCTCCGCGGGGGCCCGGTCATTAATTAGTCACTTAATGAACGGCTGGAAACAAGCTCCACCCGTCCGCCGCTTCCTGTGCCACAGAATTTATGGATGGGGAGGACTGGGGGGGTCCCCAGCGTTGTGTCGCTTCCCCCGCGGTTTTGCGGGGGACACGGGCGGCCCCTGGCAGTGTCCCCAGCACACCTTGGGGCCGGGGGCGCCTTCCCTCCGCCCTTTAGTCCCTTTTCCAACCTCAGCCGTTCCCCGATCCCATCCCCCGAGCCGTCCGTGGATGTCAAACTGCCCGGTGCCCTGCCCCGTGTCCCCGGTGCCCGTTCTGGTGTCCCCGCCTCCCGGCCCGGTGTCCCCGGTGCCCGGTGGCCGCTCCGGGGCCGTGGGGGTCTCCGGGCCGCTCAGCCTCGCCCCTTTCCCAGTTCGTGCTGAAGAACTATGGGGAGAACCCGGAGAGCTACAACGAGGAGCTGCGGAAGCTGGAGCTGCTCCGGCAGGTGAGGGGGGACCCTGGGGGCTCTGGGGTGGCCCTGCCGACCCCCCCGGGCCGGGGCTGCCCCTCTGCCCGTCCTGCGACCCACGGAGCAGCCCCTGGGTGATCCCAGCGATCCGGGGGCACGAGCTGCTGGCTGGGGGAGCAGGGACAGCTCCTGGTGCTGGCCCGGAGGGCCCAGACAGCCCCAGGCCAGCGCTGACATTGCTCCTGAGGCAGGAGGGCAGGGAACCTTCCCAGGGCTGTTCCCTCCTGCCCCGGTGTGCCCCAGGATGGCTGTCCCAGCCCTGGGAGCTGTGCGGGGCGTGCAGAGCCTCATTTCCCCACCCTGCTCCCCCCCATCCATGAAGGGGCTCCCCCGGTCTCGTTTTTGGGAGCACGGAGCTGTTCCCGAGGCTTTCCAGGAGCCGTGTCCCATCCCATGCTGCTGCTCGGCCTCCCCTGCAGGACAGCTCTTGCTCCTGCCCGGAGCGTGTCTCCCGAGCCTCTCCCTCCCCTCCCTGCTCCCGTTCCTGCCCAGAACGTGCCTCCCGAGCCTCTCCCTCCCCTCCCTGCTCCCGTTCCTGCCCAGAACGTGTCTCCCGAGCCTCTCCCTCCCCTCCCTGCTCGCAGAGCGCCGTCAGCGTGCCGCGGGACTTCGAGGGCTGCAGCACCCTGCGCAAGTACCTGGGGCAGCTGCACTTCCTGCAGAGCCGCATCCCCATGGGGCAGGGCCAGGAGGCGGCCGTGCCCGTCACATGGTGAGGGCTGGGATTGGGATGGGATGGCGGGATCTGGGATGAGGGATCCAGGATGGGATTGGGGATCTAGGATGGGGATCTAGGATGGGGGACTGGGATGGGATGGAGGATCCTGGGATGGGGAATTTGGGGTGGGGATCCAGGACAAGAGAGAATGGAGTATCTGGGATGGGGGATCCAGGATGAGATGGCATAGGATGGGGGTATTGGGGACTGGGATGGGGGATCCAGGAGGGATGGGATGGGATGGGATGGGATGGGATGGGATGGGATGGGGGATCTGGCACAGGGTGAGGGGCTGGGATGTGGGAACCAGGATGGGGGTGGGGTATCTGGGATGGGATGTGATAGGGAAGGGAAGGGAAGGGAAGGGAAGGGAAGGGAAGGGAAGGGACG
>JAWWEY010000115.1:398598-409204 GCA_035582745.1 Loriotus luctuosus
CC
Source organism: Loriotus luctuosus (assembly GCA_035582745.1). NCBI lineage: Eukaryota > Metazoa > Chordata > Aves > Passeriformes > Thraupidae > Loriotus > Loriotus luctuosus. The sequence continues at coordinate 398,601 of JAWWEY010000115.1, forward strand.
CTGGGGACAGGGAGCTGGTGGGATTGAGGGGAGCAGCCCTGGGGACAGGGAGCTGCAGGGATTGAGGGGAGCAGTGCTGGGGACAGGGAGCTGCAGGGATTGAGGGGAGCAGTGCTGGGGACAGGGAGCTGCTGGGATTGAGGGGAGCAGCCTTCAGGAGCTGTCCCAGCCTGGCTGTGTCCCTCAGGTGCCCCCTTGGTGAAGGCTCTGCCTGTGAACCCCACGGACCCCGCGGTCACCGGCCCCGACATCTTTGCCAAGCTGGTGCCCATGGCTGCCCACGAGGCCTCATCCCTGTACAGGTGTGTCCTGCTCCCCCTGCACGGTGTGTCTGGCCTCCAGCCACAGCAGGATGGGCTGGAGCTGGGGCTGTGAGCCTGCTGGCTGTTTCCCTGCACTCATGGGCTGCTCTGTGCTGTGCTGTCCCAGCGAGGAGAAGGCCAAGCTGCTGCGGGACGTGATGGCCAAGATCGAAGCCAAGAACGAAGTGCTGGAGTACGTGAGGGGCCCGGCCCTTCTGCCCCACGGGGTGCTGCTGCTCCTGAGCCTCAGGAGCGGGGACACTGCCTCCCCTCAGGGACCCCTCTGTGTCCCACAGCCAGTTCATGGACTCCATGCAGCTGGACCCCGAGACCGTGGACAACCTGGACATGTACAACCACATCCCGCCCGTGCTGATGGAGAAGTGTGCCGCGCTCAGCGTGCGCCCCGACACCGTGCGCAACCTCGTCCAGTCCATGCAGGGTGAGGGGGCTGGGGCTGGGGCTGGCACTGCTCCCTGGGGGCTGGCACTGCTCTGTGGGGGCTGGCACTACTCTCTGCCAGGGGCTGGGGGTGGCACTGCTCCCTGCTAGGGGCTGGCGCTGCTCTCTGCCTGGGGCTGGGGTCCCTGGGGGCTGGCACTGCTCCCTGCTGGAGACTGGGGGCTGGCACTGCTCCCTGCCTGGGGGCTGGAGCTGGCACTGCTCCTGGCTGGGGCTGGGGTCCCTGGGGGCTGGCACTGCTCCCTGCAAGAGGCTGGCACTGCTGGGGTCCCTGGGGGCTGGTACTACTCCATGCTGGAGGCTGGGGGCTGGCACTGCTCTCTGCCTGGGGCTGGGGCCTGGGGCCAGCATTATTCCCAGGGTGTTGGGAATGTTCTCACCCATGGCTGGTTCTGTACTGGCATCAATTCATGAATCCCAAAGCATTTTCCCTGTGGGATGGGAGGGGGGATGACCCCGAGGGCAGGGGTGCCCAGCACCCCAATGCCTGGGCTGCCGTGTCCCTGCTCTGGCTGCCCACAGCCGGGTTTATCCCTGGAGCTGCCGTGTCCGTGTCTGGCTGCAGGCCTGGGGCAGGCAGGAGGTGGCCCCCATGCCCACCACCCCCCGTGCCCCCACAGTGCTCTCCGGGGTCTTCACCGACGTGGAGGCGTCGCTGAAGGAGATCCGGGACCTGCTGGAGGAGGACGAGGCGCAGGAGCAGAAGCTGCAGGAGCTGCTGGGGAGGGTCCCGCCGGCCCCCGCGTCCCCCCCGGGGCTGGCCGAGGTCAGCAAGGAGTGCTCCAAGTACCTGGAGCTGCACGAGAAGGCGAGTTTCACCAACACCGAGCTGCACCGCGCCATGAACCTGCACCTGGGCAACCTGCGCCTGCTCGGCGGCCCCCTGGAGCAGGTGCGGGCTGCGCTGCCCACCCCCAGCCTCTCCGAAGGTGAGTCCTGGCCTGGGGGCTGGGAGTGTCCCCCCGGGCTGGGGGAGGCAGGGCGGTACCCCTTTGTGTACCTCCTGGGCTGGGGGAGGCAGGGCTGTACCCTTTGTGTTCCCCTGGGCTGGGGGAGGCAGGGCTGTACCCTTTGTGTTCCCCTGGGCTGGGAGAGGCAGGGCTGTACCCCTTGTGTCCCCGCTGGGGACTGGCAGTGGCCTGGGGACTGGCAGTGCCCTTGGCAGTGCCCTGGGAACTGGCAGGGCTGGGGGAGGCAGGGCTGTACCCTTTGTGTCCCCCCGGGCTAGGGGAGGCAGGGCTGTACCCCTTGTGTCGTCCCTGGGGACTGGCAGTAGCCAGGGGACTGGCAGGGCTGGGGGAGGCAGGGCTGTCCCTCTCCATGCCCCCCTGGATGTCCTCATGTGTCACCTGGCACTGGCACCGTCCCTGTCAGCACGGTGGGGGCTTGTCCCCAGGGAACGTGCAGAGTGGGTCCTGTTTGGGGACAGAGGCTGTCCCAGCCAAGGCCTGGCCCTGCAGATCCCACCCTGTGGGTCCTGTCTGGGGACAGAGGGGACAGAGGCTGTCCCAGCCAAGGCCTGGCCCTGCAGATCCCACCCCGCGGGTTCCCTGCGGCTCCTGGGACGGGCCCCGGCCTGACCCCGCCCCACCCGCAGACGACAAGCAGGTGCTGCAGAACCTGAAGCGGATCCTGGCCAAGGTGCAGGAGATGCGGGACCAGCGGATGTCCCTGGAGCAGCAGCTGCGGGAGATGATCCAGAAGGACGACATCACCACCTCGCTGGTCACCACCGACCGCTCCGAGATGAAGGTGGGACTGGGGACAGCCCCGTGTCCCCCTCGGGGACCGCTCTGTCCCGCAGCCCCGCAGACCCCCCCGTGTCCCCGCAGAAGCTCTTTGAGGAGCAGCTGAAGAAGTACGACCAGCTCAAGGTGTACCTGGAGCAGAACCTGGCTGCCCAGGAGAACGTGCTCAAGGCCCTGACCGACGCCAACGTCAAATACGCGGCCGTGCGCAAGGCCCTGGCCGAGGTGGAGCACAAGTGAGTGGGGAGGGGGGGTCTCAGTGCCCAGGAACAGCCCCCACACCCCTGGCACAGGTGTGGGGCCACCACCAGCTTCTCCTGTCCCGCCCCACAGCTGGGTGGCTGTGGTGGCTTTGTGCTGTCCTTGTGCCCATCCCGGTGGGAACCGGAGGGTCCCACAGGTGCCTGGAGCTGGGTGCCCACCTTCACCCTGGCACTGCGTCCTGCTGAGCCCCTCCGTGCCCTGTCCCAGGTGGAACACGACCGTGCAGACCCTGGTGGCCTCATACGAGGCCTATGAGGACCTGATGAAGAAGTCCCAGGAGGGGAAGGATTTCTACACGGACCTGGAGGGGAAGGCGGCCAAGCTGCTGGAGCGGGCACGGGCCGCGTGCCAGGCCAGCGAGGCACACCGGCAGCAGCTGCTGGAGAGGTGGGTGGGCACAGACAGGGGGCACAGAGACCCCCGGGGGGGAGAAGGGCCCTGGGAGCTGTGGGTGGTCGTCTGTGGGCCTGGGGAGGGCTCCTGGTGCCCGTGGAGCAGTGGGGGGCAGCACCCAGCCCCACACCGAGCCCCCTGTCCCCCCAGGGAGCTGAAGAAGCAGCCGCCCCCCCGGCCCACGGCCCCCAAGCCCCCCCTGCAGAAGAAGCCTCTGGACGAGGCCGGGGGCCCCGAGGCCGCCGAGCTGGGCTCGCTGGTGCTGCAGGAGCTGCCGGAGGAGCTGCGGAGCCTCCCCCCGGAGCTGCTGCCCGCGCCCCTGGCCCAGCTGCCGCCCCCGGCGCTGGCCGCCCTGGCCGGGGGGCTGCGGCCCGCCGAGCCCTACCTGCTGCCGGGGGGGGTGGCCAGCGCCCCGCTGCCCCCCCTGGCCCCTACGCCGCCCTTCCCAGGGCACTACCGCCTGCCCGCGCCTCCCGCCGTGCCCGGGCCCTTCCCCGCCCCCGGGGGGGTCCCGGGGCAGCTTCTGCAGCCCTCGGCCCCGGCCGGGCCCGGCCCCGCCGCCCCCCAGCTCTTCCCGGCCGCGCCGCTGATGCGCGCCCCGGCTCAGCCGCCCTTCACGGGGGGGCCCCACGTTCCGCCCCCGCGCTCGTCCCCCCAGCACGGGGCCCTGCCCGCCCCCGCCTACGGCCAGGGCCACCCCCGCCCGGCCCCCCCCCCCCGCCCCCCCCCCCGGGCCGGGGCCCCGCCCCCCGGGGCCCCCCCCGGGCCGCCCGCCCGTGCCCGGGGCAGCGCCCACGGGTGCCCAGCCGGTGCGGGGAGGCCACGAGCCCCCGGGCACCCGCCCGGCCACCACCACGGTGGACAGCGTCCAGGCGCCCATCTCCAGCTGCTCCGTGCCCCCCCGGGGCCCCTTCCTGCCCCCCCAGCGCCCGGGGGGGCCCCCGGCGCCCTTCCCCTATACGGCGGGGGGGGTGCAGCCCTTCGGGGCGCCGGCCCCGGCCCCCTTCCCCCCGGCACAGCCCCCGCCCGCCTTCGCCCAGGGCCCGCAGCAGTTCCCGCCGGGTCCCTTCCTGGCCCCGGGCCGAGCCCAGGCCCCTCTGCCCTTCCAGCAGCCCCCCCGCGTGCCCCTGGCGCCCCCGGCCCCGTTCCCCCAGCAGCAGCAGCAGCAGCAGCAGCAGCAGCAGCGCTTCCCCGCTCCGGGGGCGCAGCTGCCCCCGCCGGCCCCGGCGCAGCCCCCGCTGCCCCCCCAGCTCTACCAGCTCCCCGGGCAGGAGCAGCTGCCCCCCGCGGGCCTGGCCCCGCACCCGGGGGCCGTGCCCTTCCCCAGGCCCCCCGCCCCGAGCGGCCCCTCGGCCCTGGGGGGGCTCCAGCCGGTGCCCCCCGCGTCCCCCGCCCTGCCCTTCTGCCCCAGCCCGGCCCCCCCCGGCGCCCAGCTGCCCCCCGGCACCGTGGCCCTGGGTCCCCCCGCCGGTCCCGCCCCGCCCAGCCAGGCCCCTTCTCCCGGGCCGCTGCCGGGCTCCGTGGTGGTCCCGGGCGCGCTGGTCCCGTCCCCGGCGCCGTCCCCGTCCCCGGCCCTGCCCATGCAGCCCCCGGCGCCGCGGCCGCCTCCGGCGCTGGTCCCGTCTGGCCCCGCGGAGCCGCCGTTCCCGCGGCAGAGCCCCTGCCCCGCCGACCTGCTGTCGTCCAGCCCCGAGAGTCAGCCCGGCGGCTCGGCCGCGCCCGGGGGGCTGCTGCAGCCCACCAAGGCGGGGGCGCAGGAGGGGCAGCGGCCCCGGGCCGTGCAGCTCATCGAGGCCGACCCGTACGCGGAGCCCGAGCGCGTCCGGCGGCTGCTGGCGGAGCTGGAGCGGTTCCGCGGCCTGGCCGAGCGGCTGGAGCGGCCCGCGCCCGGCGGCGGCTCCGAGCTGGACGCGCTCTGGAAGGAGCTGCAGGAGGCGCAGGAGCGCGACGCCCGGCAGCGCTCCATCGCCATCGCCCGCTGCTACTCCATGAAGAACCGGCACCAGGACATCATGCCCTACGACCGCAACCGCGTCGTGCTGCGCTCGGGCAAGGACGACTACATCAACGCCAGCCGCGTGGAGGACCTGTCCCCGTACTGCCCCGCGCTCATCGCCACCCAGGCCCCGCTGCTCGGCACCGCCGCCGACTTCTGGCTCATGATCTACGAGCAGAAGGTGTCCGTGGTGGTCATGCTCGTGTCCGAGCAGGAGCTGGACAAGGTGCGTCCCGTCCCTTCCCGGGTTCGTGCCCGCCTGCCCGGTGCCCTGCGGGGCCCGAGGCTCCCGGGCCGTGCTGACGGCCCGTCCCCCGGCAGAAGGTGCTCCGGTACTTCCCGTCGGAGCGGGGCCAGCCCGTGGCGCACGGCCCGCTGAGCGTGGTGCTCACCAGCCTGCGGGTGACCCCCACGCACGTGGAGCGGATGCTGACGCTGCAGTACCGGGACCAGAGCCTCAAACGCACCGTGGCCCACCTCCAGTTCACCTCCTGGCCTGAGCTGTACGTGGGGGGACAAAGAGGGGCTCGAGGGGTCCTGATTTTCTGCGGGGGCAGTTCTGGGACCTCTGCTCCGGGATTGGGGAGGGTTTGGGCAGCCCTGACCTGTCGGGGGGTCTGAGTGCGGAGCCCCCCCCAGCGAGTGTGTGTTCCCCACCCCAGGGGCCTGCCCGACAGCAAGGGGAGCCTCCTGCGCTTCATCCAGGAGGTGCACGGCCACTACCTGCACCAGCGGCCGCTGCACACCCCGGTGGTGGTGCACTGCAGGTGAGCGGGGCCGGGGTGAGAGAGGGGCTCCCGGGGCCGGGGAGAGAGAGGGGCCCCCCTCCTGTCCGGTCTGTCACGGCTCGGGGTTGTCTGTCTGTCACGGCTCGGAGGGATCTATCACGGCTCAGGGGGTCTGTCATGGCTCGGGGGGTCTGTCAGTGCTCGGGGGTGTCTGTCTGTCACTGCTTGGGGGGCTCTGTCAGGGCTCGGGGGTGTCTGTCACGGCTCGGGGGGTCTGTCACTGTTCGGGGGGCTCTGTCACGGCTCGGGGGTGTCTCCGCAGCTCCGGCGTGGGCCGCACCGGCGCCTTCTGCCTGCTGTACGCCGCCGTGCAGGAGGTGGAGGCCGGGAACGGCATCCCGGACCTGGCGCAGCTGGTGCGGCGGATGCGGCAGCAGCGCAAGCACATGCTGCAGGAGAAGGTACTGCGGGGGGCTGCGGCCCCGGGGGCTTGGGGCTGCACCCCTGGGCCTCACCGTGACCCCTCCCCTCTCCCCTGCAGCTGCACCTCAAGTTCTGCTTCGAGGCCGTGCTGCTCCACGCCGAGCAGGTGCTGCTGCGCCACGGCGTGGGCGGCCCCAGCCTGGCCAAGCCCCCCAGCAGCACCTCCCCCAAGGTGGGTGTGGGGGGGCGCCGGGCGGTTTTGGGGAGCTCTGCCACTGCCGGGGCTCACGGGGCCGTTGTTCCCCAGCTCTACTTCCAGCAGGACCCCCAGGACCTGGTGCTGGGGGGGGACGTGCCCATCAGCTCCATCCAGGCCACCATCGCCAAGCTCAGCATCAAACCGGGGGCACCCAGCGCCGAGCCCGGGGAGGGCTGGGGGGCAGATCCCGGCCCCGCTCCCGAGCCCGCGGAGCCCGAGGTGCCGCTGGCCGTGCCTGACGCCCTCGTGGATGGCGTCGGTGCCCCCGAGCCCGAGCCCCCCGCCCCGAGGCCGCCCCTCCCCGAGGCATCGGGTGACACCGAGAGCAGCCACCACGTCGCGGGGGCGAGCCCCGAGGGGCCGGGGGGGCCGCCGGCGCCCCCCGCGGCCCCCCCGGCCTCCTCCTCCTCCTCCCTGGAGCTGCTGGCCTCGCTGACGCCCGAGGCCTTCAGCCTGGACGCGTCCCTCAAGGGCAAGCAGCGCATGAACAAGCAGAACTTCCTGCAGGCACAGCCGGGCGAGGGGCTCCGGGCGCCCCGGCCCAGCGACGACCCCCTCAGCATGCTCGACCCCCTCTGGACCCTCAACAAGGCGTGAGGGGGGCGGGGGCCCCCCGGCCCCCAGCCCCACTTTGTTTGACTCCAGGTAGAACTGACTTTTTCAGCTCTTTGCTACTAAAATAAAGCGAGTTTATCTGCAGGGCCGGGCCCTGGTGCTGGCGGAGCAGAAGGTCAGGGCTGGGCCAGGCTCGGGTTAGTTCCGTTTAATGGATGTTCTGCACACGTTATAAAACACGATCGGTACAAAAAGCGTCCCCTGTACAGCACAAAGGTACAGCTGGGCGAAGGCCACCCGCGGGGGCTGGGCCGGGGTCCCGGGGGTCCCCCCCGCCCCAGGCCGGCGCCGCCTCTACAATCACCGGGGGTCGAGGACAGGCGTCATGGGCGCTTCGGGGCAGGGCGGGCCGGCCGGCACCCCCGGGGCTGCAGCGGGGCCCGGCCCGTGCTCGGGGGAGCCCCGGGGCTGCCCCGGCCCTGGCTCTGCACGTTGGTCCCGCTGTGCCCCGCTCGGGTCCCTCCCCAGCGCCCGCAGGACGGGGGCGAGAGCTCCGCCCGCTCCCAACCTGAGAAAAGCCTCCTCTGGCCCCGCAGCGGGAGGAGGAGGAGGAGGAAGGGGAGGAGGAGGAAGGTGCTATTGCTGCAGACGGGGCGCAGGAGGGAGCCGGGCAGGGCGGCTGTGCCAGGGCACGGCAAGGGCAGCGCTGCCGGGGCTGGGCCCCCGCGCCCCCTGCCCCAATAAATAACTATTTACAGCGTATAAATAAATAGAGTGGGGGCAGCTGCGGCCCCGGGCGGGATCGGGCGGGCCCTGCCGCGCCCTAAGGCACGTGGGGGCCGAGCCGCGCCCGGGACGGGCCGGTCCTGGTCACGCTCCCGGTGCTCTCCCGGCTGCCACCCGGGGCCGGGGCCGGCCGAGGGCTGCTCTGTGTCCGGGCCGGGACAGCCACCGCTGGGTGCGGCCCGGGAGCCACCACACTGTCCCCGCTCTGCCCCGTCCCGCCCCGTATCCCTCCGCACCGTCGCGCTGCCGGGGGCCCCGAGACCGCTCGGAAGATGCCGGACCGGGGAGAGCAGAGGAGGGCGGCGGCCGCACCCCGCTCCGTGACCGGAGCCGCTCCGGCGGCGCGGATGGAGGCGCGGAGCCCGCGGCCCCGTCCCCTCTCCGGCACAGCCCCCAGCCCCGCCTCAGTCCCCTCCTCCTGCTCAGTCCAACTTCTCCAGCACCGAGGGCACGTAGACCAGGCTGAGCTCGCTGCCGAAGTTGCAGACGATGGCGGCGTTCTCCAGCACCAGGATCTGCCGCGCCGGCTGCGACTCGTTGCTCTTGCCCAGGTAGACGGTCTGGAGCAGGTCCCCGTAGCCGATGTCCCAGAAGGACACGCAGCCCTGGCCCCCCGTCACCAGCAGGTTGTCGGAGATGACGCCCAGGCTGGCGCCGCAGCCCAGCTCCTGCGGGACAGAGGGCGAGGGCTGAGCTCAGGGGGTGGAGAGCTGAGCTCCGAGGGCTGGAGCGGGACAGAGGGCAGAGCTCCGGGGGCAGAGAGCTGAGCTCCGAGGGCTGGAGCGGGACAGAGGGTGAGAGCTGAGCTCCGGGGGTGGGAGCTGAGCTCCAGGGGCGGGGAACTGAGTTCCGAGGGCTGGAGCAGGGCCGAACCGGACCCGGCCTGACCGGAGCCCTTGCATGGGACAGGGAGGCTGTTCCAAGTGTGCCCAGCTGGAACAGTGGCTCCGCAGCCTCCAAGAGCAGCTGAGGTGTCTGCAGGGTCTGGTGGGCGCCTGGAAAACCCAAGAGGACCCCTGAGGGTGTGAGGTAGAGCTGGGAAGGGGCTCAGCCTGGAGAAAAGGAGGCTCAGGGGGGACCTTGTGGCTCTGCACAGCTCCTGCCAGGAGGGCACAGCCAGGGGGTCAGGCTGTGCTCCAGGGAACAGGGACAGGAGCAGAGGGAACGGCCTCAGGCTGGGCCAGGGCAGGCTCAGGGTGGATTTTGGGGAAGTTTCTTCACTGGAAGAGTGGCCAGGCCCTGGAACATGTGCCCAGGGGACTGGTGGAGTGAGATCATCCCTGCAGAGTTCAAACACACACAGCTGTGTCACCTGGGGACATGGGGCAGTGGTGTCCTGGGCAGTGCAGGGGAATGGATGGACAGGAGCACCTCAGAGAGCTTCTCCAACCTCAAAGATTCCATGATTCTGTGACATTCCCTGGCTGCTCCTGGCACTTCACTGCAGCCCTGGGGACATCAGGCACCTGCCCTGGCCGTTCCCCCATTTCTGCTACCCTGCTGTGTGCCAGCAGGGGTTGGGGCAGGGGCTGAGCTCCTGAGGGGACACACACACAGATCCACAGGAATGTCACTTGGGCACGCACAGGCCAAAGCACTCAGGTGTTCTTTAACTCTCCGTTCTCCCCAGGCCAGGGGAAGGCTCCTGGGTGGAGCCCCTGCTGCAGCTGGCACTGAGGCACAGCCAGGAGCATTACTGGTTATGCTGGGAGCCTGCTGGAGCCGAAACCAGCCCTCCCACAGTGTCTGGGCTGCAGTGAGTCAGCCATGGCTGCTCTCTGCCGTGTGGGCCTCACAGGCTGGGTGTTCCCAGAGCTGTGTCACTGCAGGGACAGAGGCCTACAGAGACACCTGTGACACAGAGGTGTGCGAGGGATGGGCCCTGGAGCACCCTGGCACAGAGCAGGTGTCCCTGCCCATGGCGTGGGTGGAGCTGGATGGGCTTTAAGGTCCCTTCCAACCCCAACCATTCCATGATTCCATGATGTTATCATGGGATGAGCCCCAGAGGGTCTGGGGCAGCAATCCAGTGGGAGCTCCCTCCTGCTCAGCCCTGGGAAAAGTCCCCAAGGTTCAGAGCTGCTTTCCCAGCCCTGTTTTGTCCCCATGCTCCAGCCCCACCGAGCAGTTTCCACAGCTGGCAATATCCAGGAATGCTGCCCCTGCCTCTGCCCCCTGTTCCCAATGCCAGCCCCAGGAGCTGTGGCAGCAAACCCAGCCTGTTGTCAGTGCTGGCATTCTGGCTCTGCCATGCCACACCTTGGGATGCTCACAGCCCCTGGGGGGACCTGGGAGCAGCCCCTGTGGATCTGAGGGGTGACATCCATGGAATGGGTGAGGCTGGAATCACCCCTGCATCCCCCAGCCTGTCCCCACACAGGAGGGGACTCCACAATGTTTCTTGTAAAATGTTGTCTTTGTCTGGGGCAGGAAGTATGGAATACGCCCTTTACTTTAGTAAATGTTTTTTTAAAACATAGAAATGCTTTGTTATTGTAGGTAAAAATTCTTAACCAGAAAATTTTTGAAAAATCCTGTAGTTTTCTTTGACTGTACCTATTGAGAGTTGTTTACCAACTATTGCTTTGCTTAAACTGGGATCCTCCTTTTATTTTCCCTTTCCTTTCCTTTCCTTTCCTTTCCTTTCCTTTCCTTTCCTTTCCTTTCCTTTCCTTTCCTTTCCTTTCC